>JAIUCV010000009.1:23159234-23328120 GCA_026724425.1 Erythrophleum ivorense
CTTTTCTCATATGGCATTGCCACTCACGAGGCTGACTTGGAAGGATATACCTTTTGTGTGGGATGATAGATGTAAAAGAAGTTTTTAGGAGTAGAAACTTTGATTAACCACTGCCCTTGTGCTAGTTATTCCTAAGCTTAGTTTATCATTTGTGGTATATAGTGATGCCTCGAGGAGAGGGTTAGAATATATGCTAATGCAGCAGGGTAGGGTAGTGGCATATGCCTCTAGGCAGTTGAGGCCACATGAGGAGAATTATCCTATACATGACTTAGAGTTAGCCATAGTAGTATTTGCTCTTAAGATTTAGAGGCACTATTTGGATGGTGCGAGCATAGAGATTTATAGTGACCACAAGAGTCTGAAATACCTATTCGATCAGAAGGAACTCAATATCAGACAAAGGAGATTGATAGAGTTCCTAAAAGATTATGACTATGTGTTGAAATATCATCTAGGTAAGGCCAATGTGTTGGCTAATGCCTTGAGTAGGAAATCCATCCACGCTGCCCATACGATGATTAGGGAGTAGGAGCTCCTAAAGACGTTTAGAAATTTGAACCTCTCCTACCAGCTAGTACCGGGGAGTAATTATATTTAAGTGACACCCGAATTGAGATTGAGTTGAGAGTCTAAATCTTAGATGCCCAGAGAGAGGATGAGTTTTTAAGATAGATTAGAAGCGAGATTTCCTAGGGTAGGACCTCAGATTTCAAGATATCTGAGGATGGTGTGATAATATATCAGGATAGAATCTGTGTGCCTAGTAATAATGATTTGAAAGAGAGAATTTTAGAAGAGGCACATAAGAATAAATATACTATCCACTTAGGGCCATCAAGGTGTATCAAGATCTAAAAAGAATTTTCTGATGGTCAGGAATGAAGAATGACATCACAGATATGTGACGAGACGTTTGTGTACCAGAGGGTTAAGATAAAGCACTAAAGACTAGTCAGGTTATTGCAACCCCTAAATATCTTAGAGTAAAAATGGGATAGTATAGCTATAGATTTCGTTATGGGGTTACCGAAGACATCCTCTGGACACGATTGGTATCTAGGTAGTTGTAGATAGATTGACGAAGTTCGCAAACTCTTTAGCAATCAGGGATACTTATTTATTAGATAGATTAGCCCAGTTAAATATACATGAGATAGTACGAATTCATAAACAACCCAGTAGCATAGTATCAGATAGAGACCCCAGGTTCACATCAAGCTTCTGAAGGTTGTTACAGCATGCTTTAAGGACCAAGTTATGGTTTAGCACTGCTTACCACCCCCAAATAGATGGTCAGAGAGAGAGGACAATCCAGACCCTTAGAGGACATGTTAAGGGCATATGTGCTAGAGATGAGGGGTAACTAGGATGTGTATCTAGTTGTTAGCAGAGTTTGCTTACAATAACATCTACCATTCTAGTATCTAGATAGCCCCTTACGAGGCCCTAATATGGGAGAAAGTGTAGATCTCCATTATGTTAGGTTGAGCTAGGTGAAAGAAGCTTGCTAGGACCTGAGTTAGTTGACCAGACCACTCAACAGATAGAATTAATTAGAAAGAAACTCCTTACGGCCTAGAGTAGGTAAAAAAAGTTATGCCAATAGAAGAAGGAGGCCATAGAGTTTGAGATTGGAAACCATATATTCATCTGAGTTCTTCAATGACTAAGATAGGTTGGTCTATGAGGGTAAAGAAGCCCAGTCCTAGGTATATTGGCCCATTTGAAATCCTTGAAAAAATTGGACCCGTGGCCTATTAGATAGCCCTACCTCCTAACCTAGCCCAAATCCATAATGTTTTTTATGTCTCCCAATTGAAAAAATACTTACCAGACCCCTCACATGTCATAGAATACGAGCATGTTCAATTGCAGAAAAATCTTTCTATGTAGTGAAGCCATAGAGGATTGTAGATGCTAAACTGAAATAGTTAAGAAACAAGAACATCCTTCTGGTAAAAGTGGTATGGAAGGGTCTGATATCTGAGGAGGTAACCTTGGAGTTGGAGGATAAGATGAAATAGAAATACCCAAAGTTATTTCCTTAAGGTACTTATTTAAATTTTGAGGACAAAAATTTATTTAAAGGGGGGGTAGAAGAATGTAATGAACGTAATTTCCATAAAACGACGAAATGAGTCATATAAAAGCAAGTCCTCTGAAATGAGCTAGATAATGTCCCAAAAAAAATTTGGGTTGAGTCCTAGGCTCCTAAAAATGATAATTTTAGGCTCAGACGGAAAGAAAAACAGAGCTAGGACAGTGAAACAATTTGTGATGAAACTTGATGAAACATAATGGCATTTTTGTAAATATGTGCAACTTTTGGAAAAACACATAGGAGGTCTTTTAAAATGGAAAATTTGAGTGGCCCAAGGGTTATCAGAGGCCCCAAAAATCATAAGATACCCCAAGATTGGTAAAGCCCTTTTGGTGTACGTTTTCCATTGTCAGTGAGTCTAAACTTTGACAGATTTGTTCAGTAAGGTTTTTAGCTCCAATTTGAGTGATTCCAAAAGCATTTTATTAAATTGAGAATCTAAATTTTATAATGGAAAAGATGGTTCTAAAAAAGGAGATAAAATAAAGCTGAAACGAAATTGCCATTACAGAAGGATGAAATTGAAATTTTTGAAAAAGAGTGTTTCTAGAAGCTCCCATACACTTCTCCTTTCTTCTCCTACTTCTTAAGCACGAAATTTTCTGTCCAAAATATAGAAAATGCTCAGCCTTCTTAGGCACACAAGAGAAGGAGAAGAAGCAGGGAGAAAAGGCTAAGAAAGGTAAGGAAACTTGGAGAATTTCATGCTCTTCCTTCTTCCAACTTTGCTCTGCTCTTTCTAGGCTTTCTTTCCATGGTTTATTTAAGCTATTTGGTTCTATTTTAATCCATTAATATTGAAGGGGGAGTTCAAAATTCTTGAAGGGAAGCAAACCAAGGAGAAGACTCTTGAAACTAAGTTGGAATCCAAGGAAATTCATGCTTTGAATTGTTTCTTCCCTTTGCTTCCTCTTGCTTTGAGTTTCGGTCTAAATCAAAACCATATGGAGGAGGGAAGTTATATCCAAAAACAAGAGAGGAACAAGAGTTTTAAGGCCATGGGGAGATGGAATATGGCAAGAAATTCTAAGAAAAATTAATAGAAATTCAAGTTTGGAAAGTGTGGAGTTTTCTAAGAATTTTGTAAAATATGATTTTGTGTGAATTTTTTCTTGGTAATTTGAATGTTTCCTTGAGCTCTCCAGACCTCTAGAAACCCTCCCAAGTGGCTCTCCCATCAAGGAAAAATCAAGAAGCTTGTGAACTCCTTCCTTAGTGCATATCTCGGCCTAGGCTAGTTCATAGAGGTAGGGAGTGTTTTTAATTTGTTTTAGCCTTGGTTTGGGACTTTATATGATGTTAGAAGATAGGATAAACCATTGGAAAAATTTCTAAGCGATGGAATGAGAGATAGAGCAATGGTGTCCATAATGGTGCCTTATGAAGCAACTTGTGTTTCCAATTGTGCAAGTGAATGTGTGAGGGCTCCAAGGACCTTAAATGAGTCCAAGGAAGTCTAGAAATAATAAGAGAATGGAGCCTAGAATTTGAAATATGAGAGTTACTTCATTAGGTCAATTATGGAATCATTATGCCACTTTTGAAACCAAGTGTGTATTCAAGCTTCAGTTCAATGTCTTGGCTTGCTTCAAGTGTGTGATTATGTATTGTTTATGGTGCCTAGGCCAAGAGAACATCACCCACCTAGGTGCACTTGAGAGGCCGGAAAAGAAGGAAGGAAAAGATCAAAACAAGTTGGTATAAATCTAAGGTAACTCTCTACCTCATTCTCCTTGCATTCTTGTGTGCATATGTATGTTAATGTATGCTTGTGTGTGTTCTTGTGACTTGATGATATGCCACTTGATGCCTTGACTTACATTGGTACCAATGTGTCTTTTTGAATGACTATGGTTATGGAAATGGCTCATAAGGGTGAGGTGATGCCAAAAGTTCCTTAATAAAGGTGAGGAGATGCCAAAAGTTTCATGGCATGGGTGAGGACAAGGCCAAAAGTCTCTTGGAAGGGTCAGGCCAAGTCAAAAGTCCTTAGATCAAGAATGAGGAAAATCCAAAGGTCCTAAAACTGGGGTGAGGCAAAACCAAAAGTCCCTAAAGCATGGGTCTTGGCTTAAATGTGAATAAATGGCATAAGAATTGTGACCTTGCATACTTTATGATTGCCATACCTTCCATACATATGCCTTGATGTATATATGCCTTGAATGTGAAAGTAAATGGGTGTGTGAGCTATGAGATTCTTGGAATCTCACTTCCCTTTCTCCTTCCATCTTGAATTGTCTAGTTGGCTCACAAGAAGCAAAGAAAGCAAGTTAAGAGCCTTAAGTGGCCATACTTTAAACCTTTTATAGTTTTCTTTTGTGTATAAATGTGAGAGTCATATTGTACATGCTATTTTTGTAATGTAAAACCATGAACAAATGTAATATTATGTATGAATGATATATGAATCTTATATGGTGTCAAGACAATGGAAATATGGAAATTGAACACTTGGGTGCACACATGAATGTATGTATTTTGGTTTGTGAGATGGTCAAAATGAGATGCATGGTGTTTGGGGACCACTTGGGCAGTTCCTACAAGTCATATTCATGCTTTTAAACTTACCCAAGGGATGCCAAACTCAAAGGAAAGGCATTTGGACCAAAGTGATACCATTATGAGAGGCAAAATATACCAAATTGGTGAGCTATATCACTTTTTATCCAAATGAGCTTTTCTTGATCTAAAATTTGGCATGCATATAGAGCTTATTGAGAACCTTTTGGAAATAAATAGTGGGTATTATTTGGAGGTTTACACAATATTTGATAAATTTTTGAATTTTGGAAACTTTTTCTAATATAGTCACTGTTACTGTACACATGGTCCAAAAATTATTGTGTCAATTATGGTGCAAATGATGTCCAATTGCCATGAAATTTTATAAAAAGAATTTAAACCTTCCCCAGAACTTGTACTAATTAGATGGACCTCATTTGGATGTCTAGAGAGGGAGATATTAATTTATGAATTTGCTATTTAGTATCAGGCATCTAGTCAGACCTATGTCACTATTTATATTAGTTTTCAAGCTTAGACGTGCCTGGACTAGTCTGAAGTTATTTTTTTCCTCTAGCTAACATCTGTAAATATCCATATTGGTATCATTTACATAGATTGGATTTTTTGTGGAAATTAATTGGATATTTTTTAATTTATGACAGTAAACTATATCAATACTAGGGACATCCGGACCTTTATAGCTATTTCATTGTCAAATGTGGTCTAAAGACTATGATCGTTTCTTGGAATCATTTTTTATGTGAAGTTAACATCTAGAGCTATCAAGAAAGCTATAGTTTGTGTGATTCCCAATTTTTCTACATTTAGTTATGATTTTTCAAAATTGCCCTTGAAATTTGCCACTGTACAACAGTGGAAAATGAAGAAATTTTAGGGTTTTTTGACCCTTGATCCATGGTTTGTGCCAATTTTTTGAGAATTTTATGACTTTTATGTATGAAAAATAATTAAAGAATGTTGTTAATGAGTTTATGGGGTCCTGGAGACACGAAATGAAAAATTTATCCGCTATGCTACGTTATTTAATATATTATTTTAATGCATTTTCTTGAGATCTCTTTGATAAAGTGCATATTCCCACTTGTAAGAGAAGGATAAATGTTAGAAATAATATGGTATTACAATTTGTGATTTAATTGGATTAGAAATCTTATTCTAGGCCCAAATTAAATTAAGTAAGCCATAGTTAGAGACTAATGGAGGCCTAATCATTATAGATGCAGACCTAATTTTTTATTGTGAGATTTGGGGCAAGAGAGAGTGTAATAGCTTATATTTTATTATCATACTCTTCTATTCTGGGCAATTGGTGCACATTCACAAAACAAAAGTAAGGAAAAAGTATGAAAATAATACACTTTTATCGCGTTACGACGGGGTTAAAATTTTCAATTCATGTCATGTGGGCTCTGTGGATTATTCAATAACATTCTCTAGCCATTTATCATTGGAAAAAATCACAAAAAACTCAAATTATCAAGCAATCCACAGATTTCAAGTCAAAAACCCCAAAATTCCCTTCATTCTCCACGGCTGTACAGTGATAGATTTCAGGGGCATTTTGAAAATCATAACTAAATGTACAAAAATTGAAATCACACAAAATATACCTTTCTAGAAAGCTCTAGATGTTAGATTTATCTAAAAATAAGTCCTAACCATGAAAATCTTATCTAGACCATGTTTGATAATAGAAAATGTAGGGAGGTTGAGCTGTCTAGAAATCTGATACAACTTACTGATATAAACTTTGGAAATTCATAGCTAATCCACAAAAATCTAATCCATGCAATCTTTACCAATTTGGAAATCTACAGATGTTAACTAGAGGGAAAAAAATAATTCTAAACCAATCTAGATGCATTCCAACCCTGAAAAAAAATCAAACAATACCACAGGTTTGACTGTGTGCTTGGTACTAGATAGCAACTTCAAAAATTCATATCTCCCTCTCTAGACATCCAAATGAGGTGCTTCTAATTGGTAAAAGTTACTGGGAAGGACTAGTTTTACCCTATAATAATTTCGTGGCAAATTGGACATTGTTTACTCCATGATTGACATAGATTTCATTTTTGGGACCAATTACATAATACTAGTGGCCAAACTAAAAATTTTTTCCAATTTCAAAAATTCACCAAATATTCCACAGACTTCTAAATTATACCCACTTTATCTTTCCAAAAAGCTCTCAGTAAGCTCTAGTGCATGCTAAATTTTACACTAAGAAGAGCTCATTAGACAAAAAGTGACATAGCTCACTCAAATAGTTAATTTTGCTTCATGTAAGGGGTCAACTTTGTCCAAATGGGCTCTCTAATGGTTTGGCTTCTCTTGGGCAAGTTCAAAAGCACAATTATGACTTATGTGGATTGCCCAAGTGGTCCCAAATCTTATGCATCTTAATTTGGCCAACCCACATCTATTAATACACTACATACGTAAACCATTCAAGAAGCCAATTTCCACATTTGCATTGATTTAATGCCACACATGGGCTATATGACATTCATACATCATATTACATTTGCTCAAGGTCTATACATTACAAAAATAACTTGTATAAGTTCATTTTGACATTTATACACACAAAGAATAACAAAATATTCCAATTGTTGCTCTTCAAGGCTCTTGGCTTGCTTTCCTTGTATCTTGGAATGCCACCTAGACATATGAAGATGGAAGGGGGAAGGGGGAGTGAGATTCCTTGAATCTCAATAGCTCACACACCCATTCACACACACATTCATGGCATATACACATCAAAGCATATGTATGGAAGGTTTGACAACCATAAGTATGCCAAGTTACAATTCCATGCCACTTAATCACATTCAAGCCAAGGACATGCTCTAGGGACTTTTGGTTTTACCTCACCCCATTTCTAAGACTTTTGGATTTAACCTCACTCTTGCCTTATGGACTTTTGACTTGACCTCACCCTCCAAGAGACTTTTGGCCTTGTCTCACCCATGCCATGAGACTTTTGGCATCTCCTTACCTTCATTAAGAGACTTTTGGCATCACCTCACCCTTATGAGCCATTTCCATAACCAAAGCTATTCAAGGAAACACATTGGTACTAATGTAATGTCAAGGCATCAAGTGACATGTTCTTAAGTCACAAGAGCATACATAAACACACAAAGACATACATATGCACACAAGCATGTAAGGAGAATGAGATGGAGAGCTACCTTGGATTTATGAAAACTTTTCTTGATCCTTTTCCTTCCATTTTTGGGTCCCACAAGCACACTAAGGTGGATTGGTGTTCTCTTAGCCTAAACATCATAAATAACACATAATTACACACTTGAAGCAAGCCAAGATACTAAACTTACTCTTGAACACACACTTGGTTCCATAAGTGGCATAATGGCTCTATAAATGGCCTATTGAAGCAACCTTTACAATTCAAGCTCTAGGCTTCCATATCTTTCTATTTCTAGGCCTCTTGGCCTCATTTAAAGTCCTTAGAGCCTTCACACGATTGTTTGCACAAGCTTAGTGTAACATCTGATTCTTCAAAAATGAGAGAAAACGTGAGAAATGTAACATACGAAATTCACCAGATACAAAAGGAAGTTCCTTGAAATGACTTAGTTAAGGTCTCAAAAAATTTGGGAAGGATTTTAGACTCCTAAAATGAGAATCTCAGGCTCAAGCGGAAAGAAAAACGGAGCCAAAATAAAGAAACGAATTGTAACGAAAGATTGGCGAAATGTAAGGGCATCTTTGTCATTTGAGAAAATTTTGGAATTCACACAGGAGGGCTATTTAAATGAAAGTTTTGAGTCCTCCAAGGTTCTCAAAGGCCTTAAAAACCATAGGAAGCTTTTAGACAATCAAAACTCCTTTGGTGGACTTTTTCTAATGTTGGTTGACTCAAACTTTGACTGATTTGTTTGGGAAGGTTTTAGCTCCGAATCGAGTGATTCCAAAGGTATTTTACTAAATTGAGAATCTAAATTTCATAATTAAAAAGGTAGTTCTCAAAAATGAGCTAAACCGAGTTAGAAACGAAAATGCCAGGAACGAAAGGCAAAATGAAAATTTTTGAAAAAATCCTTCTTAATCCCATATATATATAAGAGGCACCCTTCTCCCCTCATTTAGGTCGACTAAGTTCTGCCCAAAAACTAGAAAAACTTAAGGGGAGGAGTGCGCACAAGGACAAGGTAAAGGAGAAGGGAAAAACTCAAGAAAAAGGTAAGAATTTGTTAGAATTTTCTAGTCTTCTCTTTAGGGAATTTCTTCTCTTCCTTCTCCCCTCTCTCCTTATGGTTTTTTAAAATTTTTGGAGCTGTTTAAGATCAGACCAAGGAAGAAAATTTCGGATTTTGAAGAGAGGAGGCCAAGGAAAGTGAGAAACAAGCAAGAAAATAAGGAAAAATAAGGTAAATCTTCTATCCTATGGTAGTTACTTCCTCCCCCTCCTTCTCCCTATTTCGCCCTATATATGTAGATACAAGAGGGCTGGAATTTTGAGGAGAACCAAGGGTGAATTCCATGAATTTAAGGGAGGAAAGTAAGAATATGCAAAGAAATCCAAGTAAAAATCATGAATTTGCAAGATAGAAAAGTTAGGGTTTTGATTTGCACATTGAACTCAATCATGGACCCCAACCATATTTTATGATGTTTAAGTGTTCACATGAGTTCCTAAGACATCAAGAGAGCTTCCTACATGTTTCTCCCATCAAAGGAAGCAAGGAAACTCAATTGGTGCCTTATAGAAGTATAGCTTCAGCCAAGGAGAGTTAATGCACATAGGGAGTGTTTTAATTTCTTCCAAACTTAGTTTTGCATTATGTATGATGGGAGAATATTAGAGGAAGCCTTTGGGAAAAATTTTAAAAACCATAGATAGTGAGATGGCCTTATATGTTCTATAATATGGCTTAAAGAAGCAACACCTAGCTAGGCTCCTAGAATTGATTGTGTGATGACTCCAAGAGGTTTAAATGGAGTTAAGAATCATAAAATAGATAGAGAGAATAGAGCCAAGATGATATTTTCCAAAGGTTGCTTCATTAAGTGAATTATGGAACCATAAAAGAGCCTTATGAGTCACTTAGCTTTTCTAGTGATTGTGTGTGGCCTTAGAATTTGATTCAAGAGTATAATTAGCTTCCATATAATGTGTCTAGGCCAAGAGAAATGATATCCACCTTCTTGGGTGTGTGAGGTCAAGGGAGAGGATTCAAGACTCAAGAAAAAAGTGTTGTAAATGCAAGCAAGGTAACTCTCTCCACCTTCTCTCATACATTGTCTTTGAATATTAGTATATTATGTATTAAGCTATGAAACGTATTTTAGCATGAGCATTTATTTCATGGTACCATGATGATGTTTAATACATTCAAATTATGTTTTATGTACTTGTCTTGGTTTGCTTAGTGTGTGGAGAAGCCAAGAGCCTTCTAGCCATGGTGAGGATGAGCCAAAAATCCTTAAAATTGGTTAAGACAATGTAAAGAGTCTCCCAAAAGTGAGGCTGACTCCCAAGAGTAAGGTTGAGTCAAAAACCTCTTAAAGAAATGGGTGAGGCTAATCTACTTACTTGGCAAGCCTATGTATGACTTGTTTAAATGCTAAGAATATTTCTTGAATGCTCACATATGTCAACATGTCCATGCATGCATTTTAAGGCTTGTTTGCATACTTTATGTGTGATTGAATGGGAGATGAGCTATTAGGATTATTTGAATCTTATATCCTCCTCTCCAATGTTCAAACATGCTAGGTGGACCAAGAGAGAGCAAGGTAATGGAAGCCTACACCTTAGAAGATGAAGTTGTGATAAGAAAGTGCTTGAATTTTGTTACTTTAAGGCCATATGAATAGCAAATGGTATTCCATTGTTGTATATGTCCTATGATATTATGAACATGTATAATTATGCTAATGTATCTTGTATAAATGAGAGCTATGGTTGTATGTATGGAAATGCTCATTTTGGATATGTAATGGTAGTTTTGCATTATGGAAATATATACATAAATGGAAGTAGAATGGCCAAATTGAGATGCATGAGGTTTAGGACCATTTGGGCAGTTCATACAAGTCATAATCATGCTTTTAAACTTATCTAAGAGGTGCCAAACATCAAGAGAAGTCATTTGGACATTTTAGTATCTTGTATGGAGCAAGAATTGACCATATTTGAAACTTATACCATGTTTTATCCAAATGAACTCTTCTTGATCTGAGATTTGGCATGCACTTAGAGCTTGTGAGAGCTTTTTGGGAAGCTAAAGTGCAGAATTTTTGGAGGTCTATGGAATATTTGATGAATTCTCAAAGTTGGGAAAAATTTTGATTTTGGTTCATGATACTGTTCATATTGGTCCAAAAATGAATTCTGTCACTCATGGGGCAAATGAGGTCCAATTACCACAAAATTTTATAGAGAGAAACTAAACATTCCCAGTGACTTTTGCCAACTAAAAGCACCCCATTTGGATGTCTAGAGAGGGAGGTATGAATTTTAAAGTTTCTACCTAATATCAAGCATTTAGACTAACCTCAGGTATTGTTTGATTGATTTTCAATGCCTGAACGTGCCTGAATTGGTCTGAAGTTATTTTTTCCCTCTAGCTAATATCTATATCTTTCCATATTGGTATCTTTTTCATAGATTGGATTTTTTTTTAGAATTAATTGGATATTTTTGAAATTTGTAGCAGAAAGCTGTGACAGTACCAGTAGCTAGCCAGACCCCTGCACTTTTTCGAATGTCAAACATCTTCTGTGCTATGTTTTATGGTTTAGACATATTTTTAACATGAAGTAGACATGTGTAGCTTTCCAGAATGGTAAAAAAATGAATGATTTTCATTTTTCTAGAATTAGTTATGATTTTTCCAAGTTTGTGATATAAGTGAGCAAATTCTGGCCAAAATTGCATATATGAATTTTATGTATCCCTTTGCCATACACGAGCTCTAGGCCAATTTTGGTGATGGAAATGAGTTGTATCTATGTAATTAAATATGAGAATGTGATACATGAGTCCATGTGCCCCACGAGACTCCAAATGAAAATTTATACCTAGCGCAACGCAAAAAAAACTCATTATTTTATATGCCATTTTCTTATGATCCTTGAGAAGTGCATGGCATGAGATATAGAAATTTGCATAAAAAGGCTAAAAAGTTATGGTGTTACACTTAGAATTAAGTTGCCTCACAAAGCACCATTATGGACACCATTGTCCCATCTCCTATTCCATGGCTCCTAAATTTTTCCCAATGGTTTCTCCTATTTTCTAATATCACATAAAGTCCTAAACCAAGGTTAGAACAAATTAAAACATTCCCTAGGCTTCTCTTCCTAGCTTGGCCGAAACTAGCACCATGTGTAACATTTGATTTTCTGAAAATCCAAAAAAACATAAGGAAATGCGAGAAACGTAACATATGGTTTCTCCGTCAATGTACGAAAATCACCAAATACAAAAGGAAGTTCCCCAAATAAAGTAAACTGAGGTCCAATAAAATTAGAATAATATTCTAGACTGAAAATTATGATGAGTCAAGGCTAAAGGTGCCCTAAAATTAGGGCCAAAATAGAAAAAAATGGGATTGAAAAAAGGTCCTGAAGAGTCTTCAAAGTCAAGTATGAAAGAACCAAGAACTAAAATGCAAAGAAAAGTTATATGCCAGGCAAAATGTATAAATTGCCCGAAAGTTCAGGGAACCCTAGTTTCACCCTCTATTCGTGGCTTTAGGCATGGATATAAAAAAATCGGGTAAGAATCTCAGAAATCTGTGACCCACGATTAAACTCAGTTCGATGAGACAGGTCTAATAACGCCATGTTGTCCGGATGGCAGGGCAGGATCCAATCCGGGATCTGCTTATCCCGATCAGTAGCCATGAGCAAATAGAAAAAAGGAAGTTGTAACAATTATAGAAATAGGAATAGCTAAAGGGCTAAGAAACCCTGAAGAAGTTTCAGGGACTAAATTGTAGTAAATAAAAATTTTATAGCACAATCATAATACAAAATCGTGAAAATTACACCTATAGACCCAGGTGTCCGATTGACACCGAAATTTATAAGAATTGAGGTTGAGGGCCCCTAATCCATGTTTGAGGCTCAATATGGCTAGAAAAGTAGAGGAAACAATATTTATAAATTGTAGAAAGTCTAAAGGTATGTATTGTACCGTAAAACCTTAATCGGGCTTGGACACCGATTTTAGACAGCTGTAAGGCCCAATGGCCGACTCTAAAGGCTTAATAAAAGAAAAGAAGATATAATTAGGGTTTCAGAGAAAATGAAACCCAAATATAAATTTAAAATGAAAAAGAAAGGAGAAAATGATTTTAATTATTTTAAAGAATTAACCATAGTTAAGTTAGAAACTAATTATGGTTGAGTTAAAAGTTGACCATGGTTGAGTTAAGGAAGTTAACCATGGTTACTATTCATGACTTAAGGGCTAAGAAAAGGTGTCCAAATGTGTGGCCAAGAATTTTTGGAAGAAGATATTTAGTTATGAAATTAGAAAATCAAAAGTAAAAGGAATGGAAGGTTAAGATTTGATCTTGAAAAGGTTGATCCAAAGGTCTAAATTTAGTATGACCATTTATCTTCATCTTAATTCATCTCCTTCACCTCCATTCCACCATTTTCATGCCACAAACAAGGGAGAAAGAAAGAAAAACGTGAAGAGAGAGAGAGAGAGAGAGGGAGAAAAAGTGGAAGAAGAAGTGAAACCAAGCAAAATTACCACCATTCTTCACTAAATTTCTTCATCTTCTCCATCCTCCAACCATTTCCTCCAAAGGGCAGCTGCATATTCATCTTTTCTTCAAGGTGGAATGTTTCTCTAAGTGGCAAGAGAAGGGATTTTAGAGTGAGAAAAGCAAAGGAAGCAAGGATTAAGCTTAAAGAGTAAATTTTCTCCACCATGCACTTGAAAATCACATGCTTTAAGTTAGTTTTGTTAAACCCTAGCTATGAGTCACTTTTGGACAGCATATGGATGATTAAAAGTGAAGTTTATATGTTGAATATAAAGGCCTTGAAATGAAGTTTATATGTTGAACATGAAGGCCATATGAGCTTAGTTATTGTTGTTATGTGCTGAGACTTTGGAAAACACAAAGATTGTAACTTTTGGGGAAATAAAAATCATGGGGAGATGCTGTCCGAATTTTTCCAAAATTTTTATGGTGTTTTCTTAATGTCTTATAGTCATGTATACCAAAATTCAAGTCCTAAGACATAAAGGAAGAGGCTATGGAATTTTTAGAACCAAAGAAACTCACTTTTGAGCCTAAAATGGAGCTAGGTTATGTTATGGCCAAACCGTGTTGTTGGGGTTGGAATTTGATGATTTTATCCATTCCAATGGATTCAAAAGGTGTTTTTAGCTAGGAATACCTATAAGAAAGCCCCCAAAACTTATGGAATAAAATTTCTAAATTTTGGCCAAGAAATGTATACTATTCGGCCATAGCAAATTGGAAGGGAAGGAGTTGGATTTTTCTATTTCCAATAGTTCCAATTAGTTAAAAAGGTCATACTACATTAGAGGTTAAGGTTTATGTGTTAATTGTAATGAATTATCATTATGATTATAGGGTTCGATATTTGTTTTGGGAACTCCAAAAGCAAGTAAACCGAGCCCCAAGGATTGAAGAGCAAAGTTTGCTAAGGTAGTAATTTTCCTTTCTCTTTATTTAAGCTTGTATGTTTGTATAATGATGAGTATTGTGCTATATCAAGTTTTCATTTATGCTATAAGATGAGACATGTATGCTTAGATTGTGCTGGCCTTGTATGAAATTCCTTATATTGCTATGCGATGTGTGGCATCTTGACTGGCATTATGTTATGTGCTTACATGCTTGATTGTGAATGAGATTGGTTTACTATTACTGAGATATGATAATCTCACTCCAAATATAACCCATGTTAAGTCCGAGTTCAAGTAAAGAAAGAGCAAAGAATGTAGAGACATAAATTGAGGACTTACTTTTATGCACCACATTTTGTCATGTAATTAAATATTTTAGATTACTGCGTGTATGAGTTATATTATGACACTATAAGGTACTCAGGTATGAAATGGAAAGCCATGTATATACCTAACCCTGAAGTAAAAAGAGTATGACTAGGGTGTCTAAGATGTAAGAATGCCTGTGCTTATATAAAGGCAAAATAATAATAATAATATGACTAATGAGGGGTATAAACTGTCCAGTTTGTTGTAGGGGCAACTTTATATGAATTTATGTGCTTCGCTAAGTAAGTATTTTCCCCTTGTAAAGGGCTTAGAGAGCTTGAAGTAGAGCCCTGAACCAACCACATACGATTTTTTTATAATTAATTATGTATTTTCAAAGTTGGACAAAACTCGGGGAATGACCAAATGAATAGTAAAATTGTATAAGGAAATTTTTAAAAGGAAAAATTTTAATTAGTTTAGGTTTCCATTGACTCCTTTAAGTTTTATATGAGGTAATTGTAGTAGGAAAAGTGTTATAAAATAAGGTATGACACCATGGAAGGGCTTTTTGGAGTTTCAAAATTTTTCTTGATGAGAGAGCCACTTGGGAAGGTTTCTAGAGGTCTTAGGAGCTCAAAGAAACATTCAAATAGCCAAGGAATTACTCACAAAATTAGATTTTCCAAACCATAGAAAAGTCTACATTTCTTATCTTATTTTCCATAGCTTTTGTTTGGAATTTCTTGCCATATTCCTCTTTCTCATGGTCTAAAATCCTAGGCCCTCTCTTGCTTTTGGATAGAACATCTCCCTCTCATGTGGTTTTGGTTTGGCCGAAATCATACACAAGGAAGAAGCAAAGAGGAGAAATAACAAAACCATGAAATACCTTATATTCAAGCTTAGTTTCAACACTTTTTCTCCTTTATTTTATTCTCCTTAAGCAATTCAAATTGCTCCTCCTTGTTCTGGACTCAAAATAGAACCAATTCACTTAAATAAACCATGGAAAGAGAAGAGGAGAAGAGAAGAACAAAATTGGAAGAAGATGGAGCATGAAATTCTACAAATTTTCTTACCTTTCTTGCCTTTTTCTTCCTCCTTTTCTTCTTCTCTTGGTGCACCTCAAGGAGCTGTTATTTTTCTATATTTCGGGTAGAGGAAGTTATGCTTAAGAAGGTTGGAGAAGAGGCATGAAACTTATAGAACATTCAAGAAGCTAGCTTTTTCAAAAATTTTAATTTTGTCCTTCCGTAATGGCAATTTTGTTTTAGCTTCGTTTTAGCTCTTTTTTGAAAACCATCTTTTCCATTATAAAATTTAGATATCCAATTTAATAAAATGCCTTTGGAATCACTCAATTTGGAGTTAAAACCTTCACGAATGAATCCATCAAAGTTCAGCCTCACCGATATTGGAAAACATACACTGGAAGGGCTTTACCAGTACTAAGTCTTCCCATGGATTTTGGGGGCCTCTGAGAACCTTGGGTTACTCAAATTTTCTATTTAAAAAGCCCTCTTGTGTGTTTTTCCAAAAGTTACACTTATTTACGAAAATGCCATTATGTTTCGTCAGTTTTCATTCATTTCACCGTCCTAGCTCTATTTTTCTTTTTATATGAACCTAGAATTATCATTTTTAGGAGTTTAGGACTCTACCCAAAATTTTTGGGACATTATCTAGCTTATTTCAGAGGACTTGCTTTTATACAGCTCATTTCGTCGTTTTATGGAAATTATGTTTGTTACAGAGAGACCACTTATCATTGGCCCAATTGGGTTTAATGAGGTAGAGGCCCAAGACCCTATTTACATAAACTCTTATAGTCGGCCTAACATTCCTTATGCAAACCCAAACTAAATAAACTCTTGAAATTTAGCCTAACCCAACTACAACTTTGTAGCCCAACTAACACCAACCTTTGAAACCACTAGAATTTGGGCTTTAAGATCAACACACCTCATCTTAATTCAAAGTGCTTTGTAGCCCACCTCACTAAGCAAAGGCCCAATCAACACACCACATGCTTTACATTGTCATTCACTACCCAAAATGCACATTACCATTCATTTGGTACTAAAACTCATACATACATCAAACATTTAGGTAATTAAATATGTGCAAATGATTACATAACAATTCCATCACAGGATTACATCATATACCATGTATATGGCTACCAAAAAGGCAAAGCTAGGCATTTTGATGTCAAACTTTCATCTTCTAAGTTGATGGCTTCCATTACTTTGCTCGCTTGGTCCACCTAATATGTTAAGACATTAGAGAGGAAGGAATGAGATTCAAATAATCCCAATCGCTCATCTCCCTTTCAATCACACATAAAGAATGCAAAACAAGCCTTAAAAGTGCATGCATGAGCATCATGGAGTGTGCAATCATTCAAGAAGCATTATTGGCACTCGAACAAGTCATACAAAGCACACATAGGCTTGCCAAGTAAGTGGATTAGCCTCACCCATTCTTTTTATGGATTTTAGACTTGCCTCACCCATTTTCTCTAAGAGGTTTTGACTCAACCTTACTTTTGGTCTCTTTACTTTGTGTCAACCAATTTTAAGGGTTCTTGGCTCATCCTCATCATGGCTAAGTGTTCTTGGCTTCACCACACTCAAACAAACCCAAGGACACATACTAAGCATCATTTGAAAACATATTACAACATCATGGTACCGTAATACATATGCACATGCTAAAACACTTTGCATGGCTTAAAACACACATACACACACACAAAGGTATGGGATTTGTTTCTCTTGGCCTAAACACAATATATGGGAGCCAATTAAGTTCATGGAATCATTTCTAAAGCTATACATCTACTTTAAACACTAGCTTGGTCTAATAGCCCTTTTATGGTTCCAAAATGTACCTAATGAAGCAATATCCATCAATTGAGTTCTAGGCTCCATTCTTTCCTTTCATTTATGATTCTTGACTCCCTTTAGGCCTCTTGGAGTCATCACACAATTAAAATAAAGAGCCAAACTAGGTGTTGCTTCTTTAGGTTATATTATGGAACATATAAGGTCATCTCACTTTCTATGGTTTCTAAATTTTTCCAAGACTTTCTATCATCTTCACTCATCATATATGACTCAAAAATATGTTTGGAACAAATTAAAACTATCTCTAGGTACCCTAACCCCTCTAGGTCGAAACTATGCTTGTTCTTGGCACTCATGGACTTTGCTTTGTTTTCTTGGTGGAAGATGTATATGGGAAGTCTTCTAGGGATCTTAGGAACTCATTTAAACATTCATTTAGGCCTAAGAATTATTGTATCAAATCAGATTTTGCAAGGGACACTAGAAACCCTAGGTTTGCTATCTTGATTTTCCATAGTTGTTTGTTAATTCTCTTTGCATTTTCTTATTCTCCTCCCTTAAATTCCTAAGATTCACCCTAGGTTCTGCCCAAAATCCAAGCCCTCTTGAAGCTCCATGTGTGGGACGAACCAAGGAGAAGAAGGGAGCAAGAGATAGCTACCATGGAAGAAAGATTTACCTTATTTTTCTTATTTTCTTGCTTGATTCTTCCTTTCCTTGGCCTCCTCTCTTCAAATCCGAATTTTCCCCTCTATTCTTCCCTTAAAAAAGATCCAAAAACTTTAATAAAACCATAGGAAAGAAGGAGAAATGGAGAAGAAGAGGTTTACTAAAGAGAAAGCATAAAAAAACCAAGAAATTCTATACCTTTTGCCTTGTTTTTCTCTTTCTCTTCTTCTCCATCTTGTGTGCCTCACTCTTAGGGTTCTTTCTCTAATTTATGGTAGAAACTAAATGAGCTAAATGAGTGAAGAGGTGGGACGCCTTATATATATAAGTGGGTTTAAGAAACACTTTTTGAAAATTCTAATTTTGCCCTTTCATCTTGGCATTTTTGTTTCTAGTTTGTTTTAGCTCCTTTTTGAGAAATTTCTTTTCCATTATAAAATTTAGGTTCCCAATTTAGTAAACTACCTTTGGAATAACTCAAATCTGAGCTAAAACCTTCTCGAACGAATCCGTCAAAGTTCAGGTCTATCCTAAGGCTTCCCATGGTTTGCATGGCCTCTGAGAACCCCAGAGGGCTCAAAACTTTCATTTAAAAAGCCCTCCTATGAGAATTCTAAAATTTACTCAAAATTACGTTTGCCATTGCGTTTCATCAATCTTTCGTTCAAATTCGTTTCTTCATTCTAACTCCATATTTCTTTCTGTCTAAGTCTGGGATTCCCATTTTTAAGAGTCTAAAATATTTTGGGACCTTAACTAATTTATTTCTAGAAACTTGCTTTGAAAACACATTTATTTCTATATTTTGACGAAAATTGGACATTATAATTCTCCCTTCTTTAAAAATTTCATCCTCAAAATTTAGATAACATACCTCATGAGAAGAGCTCTGGATGCTTCTTTCTCATCTCTTCCTCTAACTCCCAGGTAGCTTCTTCGAGAGATAACCTCTTCTAAACCACTTTCACTAGTGGTATCATCTTATTTTGTAACTGCTTGAGTCTAACGTCCACAATCTGATCTGGTGATATTGTGTATAATAGATCATCTTGTAACTGCACATTTTCATACTCTATGACATGTGAGGGGTTGGGCTGGTACTTTTTAAGCTGTGAAACATGGAATACATTATGTGCTTGGCTCAGGTTTGGGGGAAGGGCAAGTCTGTAAGCTACAGGTCTTATTTTATTAAGAATCTGGAATGGACCTATGTACTTTGGATGGAGCTTTTTACTCTTTATGGACCAACCTATCCTTGTAACTGGAGACACTCTAATGAAAATATGATCTCTAACCTCAAACTCTAACGGCCATCTATGTTTATCTGCATAACTCTTTTGTCTACTCTGGGCTGTTAACAGTTTCTTTCTGATGGTTTCAATTTGTTTAGAAGTCTGGTCCACTAACTCTGGGCCTATCAGGCTTTGCTTTCCTAACTCAACCTAACACATCGGAGATCTACACTTCCTCCAATACAATGCCTCATACGGTGCCATCTGTATGCTTGCATGATAGCTATTATTATAGGCAAATTCTGCCAGAGGCAAGTATGTATCCTAGTTTCCTTTCATCTCTAATACACACGCCCTCAATATGTCTTCTAAGATTTGGATGGTTCTTTCCATTTGTCCATCTGTTTGTGGGTGATAGGCTTTGCTAAATCTAAGCCTAGTACCTAGAGCATCTTGTAATGATCTCCAAAAATTTAAAGTGAATCTGGGATCTCTATCTGACACTATGCTCCTAAGTACACCATGCAATTTAACTATCTCTTGGATGTAAAGCTAGGCTAATTTATCTAGGGTATAAGTGGCTTTTATTGTTAAGAAATGTGCTGACTTTGTTAATTTATCCACTATTACCCATATTGCATCATGCCCCGATGATGTCTTGGGTAAACCCATGACAAAATCCATTGCTATACTATCCCATTTCCACTTCGGGATGTTTAGGGGTTGAAGTAACCCAGTTGGCTTTTGATGCTCTATCATAACTCTCTAGCATACTAAACATCTAGAGACATACTTTGCTATGTCTACTTCATTCTTGGCCACTAGAACATTTTTTTTAAGTCATGGTATATTTTATTACTACCTGGATGAATGGTGTACTTGCTCTTATGTGCCTCATCTAATATTCTATCTCTGATTTCTATATTTCTAAGCACATATAGACTATCCCTATACCTCACTATGTCATTCTCAGATAGATTGAACTCCTAAATGCTACCCTGGGCTATTTGATATCTAATCTTACTTATATGGTCATCTGTCTGCTGAACCTGTCTTATCTGATCCCTCAGGTCATTTTCTATTTGGGTTTCACTCATTAATAACTTTCTTAAATGCACCTCACACGTGAGACTCATATCTCTAAATCTTTCAATCAATTCCTGCTCTCGGATCATCATACAGGCCATGTGTATGGATTTTCTACTTAGGGCGTTAGCTACCACATTAGCCTTACTGGGGGGTATTTCAATGTGAAATCATAGTCTTTCAAAAATACTAACCATCTTTGCTAACTTATATTTAATTCTTTCTGTTCAAATAAATACTTAAGGCTCTTGTGGTCACTGTGAATTTCTATGGTTACCCCATATAAGTAGTGTCTCTATATTTTCAAAGCAAATACCATTGTAGCTTGCTCTAAATCATGTGTGGGATAATTTTCTTCGTTAGGTTTTAGTTGTCTAGAAGCATAAGCTACCACTCGATCTTTTTGCATGATCACACATCCTAACCTTTGCTTAAAGGCATCACTATAGACTACAAAAGTCTCTCTAGGGTCAGTGAGTACTAAAACTGGGGCCATGGTTAACCTATGCTTCAACTCTTGGAAATTTTCTCATACTTTTCATCCCACTCAAATGGCACATTCTTTCTAGTGAGCCTAGTCAGTGGTATTGCAATCTAAGAAAGGCCCTGAATGAACCTCCTGTAATAGCCTGCTAAACCTAGGAAGCTCCTGATCTCTGTCACTGTCCTAGCTCTCTACCACTATAATACTATCTCCATCTTATGGGGATCTACTGCGACCCCTACTTGGGAGATCACATGGTCTAGGAATTGAATTTCAGTGAGCCAGAACTCATATATACTAAGTTTAGCATATAATTGTTTCTCTATTAGGGTTTCCAAGGCTAATCTTAGGTGCTACTCATGTTCTTCTCTATTTTTTGAATAGATGAGAATATCATCTATGAAGAAAACTACAAATCTATCTAAGTATGGCCTGAATACTCTGTTCATATAATCCATGAACACTGCAAGTGCATTCGTTAACCCGAAGGGTATAACTAAAAACTCATAGTGCCCGTATCTGGTTCTAAATGCTGTCTTAGGAATATCCTTAACCTTTATTCTAAGCTAATGGTATCCTGACCTAAGGTCTATCTTGGCAAATACTGACACTCCTACTAACTAATCTAGGAGGTCACTTATACAAGGAAGATGGTACTTATTCTTAATAGTTATCATATTGAGTTCCCTATAATCTATAAACAGTCTAAGACTTTCATCTTTCTTCTTTACGAATAAGACTAGAGCTCCCCATGGCGAGACATTGGGTTTGATAAAACCTTTCTCTAAGAGCTCTTCTATCTGTATTTTAAGCTTAGCTAGCTCAGTGGAAGCCATCCTATATGGGCCCTTAGACACTGGACCTACCCTAGGTACAATATCTATGGGAAACTCAACCTCTCTCTCTAGGGGTAGTTTGTTAATCTCTCTAAGGAATACCTCTAGGAACTCTCTCACTATTGGAATTTCCTCTATACTTTTTTTTACCTTGACTCGAATTGAAAAGAAAACTATATATCCCTGACAACCATGCCCTAGAGACCTTTCAACTTGAGAGGTGGTCATAACAGATAATTTAGTCCTTATACTAGGTATAGTCCCACACTCAAGTAAAGTAATATATTTATGGCTGCAATCTAGTGTGGCACTTTTAGCAGACATCCAATTTATACCAATGATTAAATCAATGTCAACAAGGGACATACATATCAAATCAAAAGTGGTAAGATAGTGATTAAACTGAACTACACAATACAAGCAAGCATGGGAGGTGATGGCTCGGCTTCCTGTAGGGGTAGATACATGTAAATCATATGGTAGTATATGCATACTCAGCCCAACCGACTAGCACAGTCATATTATATGAAATAGAGGCTAGCACTTAAATCAAATAAAGCAGTTATAAAAAAAATTATTTATTTTAATAGTACCTTGGATCAGACTCAGGAACCAGCTAGCCTCTTATTGTGACAGGGCAAAGACTCTACCCTAGGTCTAAGGTCTAGGAGCAGGAGCCATCTCCTTCTACTGTATGAACTATTAAGGAGCCTGTGTGTAGTTCCTAGCCATGTGTCCTGGTCTACCACATCTATAACACACGTTCTGCCCTACGTAACATAGTCTAGTTCCATAGTTTCTGCCACATTGGGGACATACTGTAGGCGCAAAATTGCCTTTGCTAGATTAAGTTCTCTTTCTCTTGTCTCGTCTATTCCACTGGCTCCTATCACCTCTCCTACTAGTAACTGTGGCCTGTGATTCCTCTCTAAGTCTCTTAGGCTCAGGAAGGGGTGGTCTAACACTGGAGGTAGGCTGCATAGTTCTAAGGTTTGCTTTTGTCACTTTGCATATCTCAACTAGGGTATTAATGTTCCTGATTCTCTGTGGAACTACCCTATCTCTGATCTCTAGAAGCAAACCTTTCTCTAGCTTGTCTGCTCTCCAGTGCTCATTGTCATGCCTCTGTAAATAGGAAGAATATCTGGAAAGCTTTACAAATTTGACCACGTACTGGTCCACAGACATTCCTTCTATCTATTTCAGGAGTATGAACTTTAACTTCTTCTCATCTCTAACTGAGCTAGGGAAATATTTCTTGTAAAAGGCCTGGAGGAATGCCTCCTATGTAATCGAAAGGTTCTTTGCCCGCAAAATAGGCTCAGTGCCCTTCTACCAGTAATTTACTTCTTTCTCTAGCTGAAGTATAGCCATAGTGGCTTTCTGCTTAGACGTGCACTCCATCACCTGGAAGATCTCCTCTAATTGCATAATCCAGGCCTCAACTTTCTCTATGTTCATCTGACCATTAAAGATTTCTTGAACTAGGTGACAGTCTGTCTAGTAGAGGGATGCTCCTGGGATGAAGGCATCTGAGCTGGTGGAATAAAGGCAACCGTCTATATGTGTGGCTGTGGATCTGGGTGAGTCACCCCTAAATGCTCAGGATGATTTGAGTGGTAAGGTGGCTGTGAAGGAGGAGGTGTAGGGCCTTGGTTATCTCTCTCAGCAAGCCGTTCTTGTAACTGCATGATTACAGCCTACTGCTGATCCAGGCAAGCCATAATAGCCTGTAAGGCTCTAGCTATTGGATCAGGAGGCTCGGTTCTGTTATCTGCATGAGCCTCTCTAGAGGGTTGACCTCTCTTAGTATTCACCATGGCTTTGAAACATCATAGCAAACTTTAGCATCTAAGGGAACACTTTCACAACCATCACACACTCAATTCATCCACAACAAGCTGATATACATCTAGGCAACTTATAAACATAAGCCACAACCCATATCAATAGCCTGAATCTTTTCTTTGATACCAATAAATGTAATACCATAATTCTAGAACTCATTCCATATACATGTTAAGCTTCCTTCCATTACCACACAAGAAGAGGATGGAAAACTTAATAAAAATAATCAATTTCTTTGTGTTGCATAGTGGATGAATTCTTCATTCAGTGTCTCATGGACCATATGAATTTATTCAACTCATTCTCATATTTAATTACACTAATAAAACTCAAAACCATCTAAGGAAGTGGCTTAAAACTCGTGTAGGTGGATGGAATACACAAAAACACTAGGTGCAGCCTCACCCAAAACTTCCAACTTTCTGTCATAAATTTAAAAAATCATAACTAATTCTAGAAAAATTGAAATGTTGCATTCTTTACCAATCTAGAAAGATAAATATGTCTAATTTATGTAAAAATATGTCCAAACATCAACAGGGGATGATAGCCACCAGAAATGGATGGAATAGTACTAGAGGTCGACTGTCATCCCTAGTACTGACCTCCAATTTTAAAAATTTATATCTCCCTGCTCAGAGACCCAATTGAGGTGATTTTAGTGGCCATGGAAAGCTTATCATGTATATTTTATTCTACAAAATTTTATGAGCATTAGATATCATTTGGCCTATGAATGACATAACCAAAGTTTCTAACCATATGAACAATTTAGCATCAGTTCAGTAGAAAAATGCCAAATTTAAAAAATCATAATTAATTCCGCAGAGCTCCAAATAATCTGGTCTTTGTTCTTCCCAAATATCTCTGGATAAGATCTATATGTATGCCAAATTTCATGGGCAAAGTTATTCATTTGGTCAGATCTTGACATTGGGTTGCAAAATTGCTTATTTTGTGTCACCAAAGGGGTCCAATTAGTCCATTTTGAGTTCTAAGGTAACCATGACCACTTGTGTAACACCATGCTTTTATGACTCGATTCATACAATTCCCATACCTCATTTCATATAATTTCTATAGGAAGTAAAATAACGGCATAGGGACTAAGATTCAAGATTCATTTCTCTACGGTAAAATCTTTTTTTTGGAGTCCCCTGGGCCATATGAACTCATCTATCACATTCTCATATTTAAATACATGAACACAACTTATTTCCATCATCAAATTTGGACTACAACTCATGGAAAGCAAGGGGACACATGAAACTCATGTTTGTATTTTCGGCCAAAATTTTCTCCTTTTGATCACAAACTTTGGAAAATCATAATTAATTCTAGAAAAATCAAAACTTGCATTCTTTGCCATTATGGGAAGCTATACATGTCTAATTTATACTAAAAATAAGAACAAACCATGAATTATCACATAGAGGATGCTTGACATTCAAAAAGGGGCAAAGGTCTAGCTGGCCACTAGTATTGTCATAAGTTTCTGCAGCAAACTTCAAAAATGTCTAATTAATTCCAAAAAAATCTAATCTATACAAATAATACCAATCTGGAAAGATATAGATTTTAGCTAGAGGGAAAAAATAACTTTAGACTAGTTTAGGCATGTTTAGACCTCAAAACCCGATCAGATAGTAACCTGGGTCAGTATGGTTACATAACAATTTCATCATGGGATTACATCATATGCCTTATGTATGGCTAAAAGAAAGCAAAACTAGGCATATTCATATACTTTGATGCCTATCTTCTTCTTATAAACTTGGTGATCTCTATTACCTTGGTCAATTGTTTCATCTAGCATGTTAAGACATTGGAGAGGAGGGGATGAGATTCAAAGAATCCCAATAGCTCATCTCCTATAAGACAATCAAGTTCAAAGCACCACCATAGTAGTGGAGATAACCATTCAAATAGGTTCCATAGATTTGAATCCCTATTTTCTGAGGTGGTGAGGAGTTGTGAGTGCTTCGTCGTGCAACCCTCAAAATAATACTAGGCTGATAAAATATGTAGCAAATGGCACAACCTAGGTCATCTCCCTTGGAATTGGCATTCAATGTTTAATTGAGTGTTCTAAATGTTAAAAGACTCTAAAAATTCCTAAATTAGGGGGTTTTGATTTAATTAAACTATCCTAAAACTAAATTGAATTAAAATTCCTAATTGCTATCTAATTGGGTGAATTATGGTCTTGTGACTAGCTTTGGATTCGTCCCTTGGTATCCACTATCCTTATCCTAATCTAATTGTGATTGATTCTGGCCTAAGAGTCCCTAATCGTGTTCATAACAATTTATCTTGGGTAACCACTCAAGATTCAAGAGATCAACGATCTAATGTTGAATTGAGACCTCAACTCCGCATTAAACTATTAATTCTTGTTTTTAAGATCAATGAACATCCAATTTGATTGATTAACTAATTGATTAGCTTCTGAATCATCCTAAATATTTAATTAACTAACTAAACATTAAGGAATCTCCAAATTAAATAATTAAGCTCACTCATGTATTTTATCGAACACCTTCGAAGCATACATGGAAAGTTCAGATAATATTGGAATTAATCGGATCAATTAATCAATAAAAAGGTTCCTAATTAGTGTCTAACCAGCCACTAATTATAATTACACAAATTCCTTATCAAATACATCTTAACCAAGAAAATAAATGAAAGAGAAAAAGTGTAGGAATATAGAGAAATCATTAGCCAAAATTCTGAATTATTCTTCTATGGATTCAAGCTTCTCCAAGAGCTTCCTCCTTGCTAGCCTCAAGATGAATTAGAATATCATTGGAGATGGATTGATGGAATGGTTGGAATATGGATGGATGAATGAAAGGATGAATGAATGGTTGAGTGGTCCTCTTGGATGAATGGGACGAAGGATATATATAGGCGAGTGAATGGAGTTGCATGAATGAACTAGGATATCTAAATATGTGGAGGCATGACAAACTTGGAGAGACGTGAGATGTGTGGATTCGAATGGAGTGGATCAAGGCGTATGGAATAATGATTCTGCCCGAGTCCCTTTGAATCATGAGATCACATGGCTTAACCTCTTCATTTAAGTGATCACGTGCCAGCTTATTCTTCTTGAACCCACAGCTCATTTTCATGTGCTACCTCATGCTGAATACCTTAAGTTTTCTTCTCCCAGCTCACTAAATCTCCAGCTCTCATGCTTCATTAATCCACGTGGTCTGTAGCTCATAATTCAGCTCGTGCAAGCTTCTCCATCACGTGGTCCTCTTCATGCTACTTCTTAATTTTCATGTGGAAAGTTCCTTGCCCAGTTAATTGCCCGCAGCTTCTTCTACTCGTAGTTTTAGCTTCGTCCAGCCCCACGTGGTTTCCTTCTTCCAATTCTGCATGAATTTATTGCGTTCTGGAAGTCCTTTTTGTGTGTCGCGAGCTCAGCCAGTAGCTTCCTATTTCTGCTCGCTTTTCTCGAGCTAAAGATGTTGTTCTTCTCTTCGTTTAGCTCTCAAACAGAGGCTGCTTCCTTTGCTCCCACTTTAGCTTCTTCAATTCAGATTCATGCAGAACCACGTCATTTTCCATGTAAGCCTCTGCATGCAGCTCATTCTTCTCTCTTCCCTTCACCACATTCAGCTTCTCTTTCCAGCGTCTTGCTCTGTTCTTAAACTAAAAAATAGAGGCTTCTTGGGCATGTTCGTTCTCTTAACTCCATCTTAATTCATACATCCAGCCCAGCTCCCTTTCAGCGTCATTTCTAACGTGTTAAAGATGTAGCTTCTGCATGCGTTCTGCTCAACTGTGCTTCCTCGTTCAGCTCATTCTTCCTTCAGCTCTCATTCCAGCCACGTTAAAAATGTAGCTTCTGCATGTTCTTTCTCCAGCTCATTGTTAGTTTTAGCTCGAGTTTCTGCATGAGTGTGAGCTTCATCGTGTGAGTGATATCTTCCTTAAAACTCTCTTTATCACGTGCTGCAGCCCACAGCTATTTCTTTCTCTTAAACTCGTATTGCTCTTCTAGCTTCTTCTTTTCATTCTTTACAGTGTTGAGCTTCCTCATGCAGCTCGTGTCCTTCTCCTTCACAGCCTCTTCCTCGAGCTTCTCACGTGTTCATGTTGCTTATGGCTTTTCTTCAGCCAAGCTCGAAGCTCTTCTCTTTTTTTTTTCTTTGTTCCAACCATGTCAACTCTTGTTAACCCATTTATATGAATAGTGAAGTTGCATAAGTTGAAGCCTATCTCTCCTTTTGCTCTTCTTCAAATCAATTTTCTATTCAAGCTCCATTTATCCATTGAAACTGCATAAAAGAATGGAAATTCTTAATAGGAAGAATTCACAAACTCATTTAAAGAAATTTAAACATTAAAATTCTAAAATCTTGTAAATAATTTCCTAAGATATAGAAATGGCTTCTAAAACAAAACTTTATCTAATTAAAGTCTTAAAGCCATATTTTATTATTAAAATGCCTAAGTTATGAGGAATAAAGTATATAAAAATCATGCTTATCATGTTGGAAAATCATAAGAGGTGGAAATACGATAGCACCATAATAGAGGGCAGTGAGTGCCCAAAGATACCAGAGAGCATTATCAGTCACTTAGTCTGTGATGCGAAACAGGAGTAGAAATGGAGTATGGACAAGGTTAAAGGTAGGAGGAATGACATTGTATGGAGCATCTTTTAGGTAACAGTGAAGGTAGTAAAATAGAGATTTTTAGGCAAGGTTTTGGACTTCTGCAGGAGTGGTTAGTCGTGGTTCACCATGAGGGAAATCCTTTTTTAGCTGGGGAAAAGGATAGTGAATGTTACAACCAGGGATTAAGTGAGCTATATGGATGAAGGGAACGTGCTTAGCTGAAGTGATGAGGTTAAGAGTCTTTAGAGGTCTGGGAAGAAAATCAGCTAGAATGTTATGGCATCCCTTGATGTGTTCAACATGAAATTTATAGCGGGAAAACCAGTCTTTCCAGCACATCAATTGTTTGTTAGGAAGGACTTTTTTGTTAGACTCTAAAATTTTAGGGAAGGATGAGTTATCCATCTGCACAGTGAAATCATATGCGCAGAGGTGGAAATTGAAATTCTTGATCCCTCTTTTGACAACAAGAATCTCTTTGTAGATTGCATGATAATATTTTTTAGAGTCTTTGAATTGTTCGCTAGCATAGTCTCAGTAATATTTCTTTCCATAAATCTTTTCAAGTAAGACAATGCCGTAAAAATCTTCACTAGCGTCTGTCTGAAGGATCCTTTTACCCTTATCAGGAATCTTTAAAAGCAAAGGCACTTGAGAGACTCTTTTGAGGTGTCATCCTGTTGCAGTCTGGGCAGGTCCCCAAGGAGCAGGCTCCTTTTTGAGGAGTTTGGATAGTTGGCTCGTATGATTAGACACTTTCGAATAAAGTCTTTGATAAAGTTGATTACCTCGACAAATTGTTGAATTTCTTTTATGGAGAGGTCTTTATTTGGAAAAGTGAATAACTCTTGAGCTATGTGTAGAGGCTGGTAATGTCCATCAGAGATATGTATTTCAAGAAATTCTATTTGAGCTTGGCCCAATTGACTTTTTTTTAGGAAAATATTATCCCATATTTTTATACAAGGCCCAAAAACTGTTAGAGAAGCTGTTTGTAGTTTGCTTCATTTTTAGAAAAGAGTAGGATGTCATTAATGTAGATTAAGACACTATGAAGGATGGGCTCAAAGATCTGGGTCATGGCCTTTTGAAATAGTGATGGAGTAACCTTTAGACCAGATGGCATTATAGTCCATTGGTATTGGGCATTTGGAATGCAAAAGGCTATCTTATACCTCTCAATTAGATCAATTCCAAGTTACCAGAAGACTTGCTTTGAGATCAAACTTAAAGAACACCTTTGTTTCTTTTAGCAGACTAAGCTAAGCACTGATCTTTGGTAATGGAAACTTATCATCTTGTAAAAACATATTAAAAGGTTTATAATCAATGACTAGCCTCTTTTTGCCATGTTTCTGTTTTGCACATTTGTTGACATAAAATGCTTAACGAGCCTAATCAGATTTGGTTAGTTTAATAAGACCTTATTGGAGAAGGGTTGTACATTCATCCCTGGCGAGTTGTAAGTCATTAGGATTCATACCAGGATGAATTACTTTGGTAGGATTAATATCCTCATTTCTTTTGAAAGGAAGTTGGATGAAGAAATCTTTATTCTTCTAGAGGGGAGAAAGATGGGAGAATTGATCATGAGACTCTAGATAGTAAGGCATAAGTTGATCACGAAGTTCTTCATAACCAGCAGGAACATTTGAAAGCTCAAACACTTTAGATATTATAGTGTAAGGCTTAAACTATTATTTAAACTGAATTCCTTGAAGAAGGATTTGAAGCTTTTTGGCTTGACAATAAATGTCCATTCCAATAAGGATATCCTTGTCTGAGAGACTACTTCTAAGTACTTTGGTCCAGACAATGCAATTAGGAAAGATCCTAATTCCAATTCTTTTCTTGGTAATAAGATCAACCTTAAAGATTTTTCCATCAGTTGCACTGAAGTACTCAAAATGAGTTGTCCATGTCTGTGGAGGAAGGACTGCAAGATTCATGAGGCTTTTTGTTGCACAATTATCCATATAGGCTATGACAGAGATAGGCTTATGATACTTGCTATAGAAAATCTGCATTTGAACATAAGGCATGGGAGGTTATTTTTGGTCTGTGAGATTGCAAGGTTAGATAGAGTAGCTGGGATGGATATAATGGTCAAAATAATCTAAATGGTTCGAGTAAGAGAAATTTGAATATGATAATTGAAATCTAGGAAGGGCAAAAATAGTGTTTGCATCAGCATCTTCTTGTTCTAAGAAATATTCTTCAATGTCATCATCAACAGAAAGAGGAATGCTGGCCTGAACTTGCTGGAGGAGCTTAACATCTTTCTTGTGTTATTAGGACACTATTTAGCAAAGTGGCCCTTTTTTCCATAAATGTAACAATGGTCTCATTTACCATATTGGTGAGCTGTCGTCTGAAAAACTGAATTGGTTTTTTGTGTCTCCTTTTCTTGTAATACTTGGGAGACTTGTAAAGCTTGGCATGAGCATACTTGTAATGGGATTTCTTCTATGTGGGGCAAGAGCATTTAAACTTATCTTGGCACTTAATATGTAGATAAGGTTTTTTGCACACCTTATGCAAAGTAAGTTTTTCATCCATAATAGAATCAAACATTTTGTGCTGCTCATATAGCTTTTCGAGAGTAGCTATGGTCAATTGATAAATTTCTCCAAGAGAGATGTTAGTCATATCTCTCTTAAAGGATTGAATGGCTATCAAGAGTTCTGGCTGTAACTCTTTTGGTAAGGAGGCAATGAATGTATGTTGAAGGTTGACATCATTGAAACCATTAAGAAGATAGTATCGTTCCGCCATTCTTTTATAATGGAGATCAAGATCTTTTTTCTTCAAAGGGCAACATTTCATTTGAAAATATTATTGCCGTTTCTGCTTGTCAACAAGATGGAGATCACCAAGAAATTCTTTGTGAATAAGACCAAAGAGGTCATTAGCACTACCAACGGTAGTGTAAAAACATTGTCTATATTCTTCGAGGCTTTGGAACCATTCTTGGAGGGTACCAGTGAATTTGGTGGTGAATTCAGTGAGGGCCATTTGAAGATTGGCATCTGGGAAAGTTGTATGATATGATTGCTCAGCATGATCATCATATTCAGTGTTGGATTCATCATGTTCTTCAACATGGGTGGTGTTCACCATACAAGAGGTTGGATGTTTCACAGGTTCATCATCCTCAGAATTGAGGGGTTCGAGGCTGATAATTTGGGATTGGTTAGAGTCTATATCAAAAGGATAAGGAATGATTGATGATGTAAAGGCAATAGTCCTAGAAGGTTTAGTTTGTTTTGTTTAAGGCTATTTATTTTTCTTGCTAGGATCAGAATGAGGAGGCTAAGTGTCTTTCTGAGAAGAAGGTGGTGTATGAATCTGTAAAAGTTTTATAGGAGGGTGTTCAAGAGGTTTTGTCCATGAAGGAGAAACCTCATGTTGTGAAGGAAAGTGAGGTGGCCTTTGAGGAGGACAGATGTTCCTAGGCTATGGTTATAGGGGTTGTGTTTAAGGTTGAGGTTGCCTAGCTTGAAGCTGTCTGAGCTTTGTTGGACTAAGATAGTCTTCTTTTTTTTTTGAAGACTTCATAGTTCATCTTAAAGCATTTGGAGTAGTCAGCTTTTTGTGGGTAAGTTGAATATGGAGGTGTGGGTCATATGATGGCATAAAAGGAGAAGGAAAAGGTTCATAAATACTTCGAGATTGATCTCTGGCTATATCTTTTTCAATCTAATTAATCTAAGATTTCACTTGGTGAAGCTCTTGTTCTTTTTGTGTAAAAGCTGGACCTATATATCCATGGGCGATAAAGCTCTTAAGTTCTACATCCAGAGATATAACCTACTTTTGAAGGCGATCATATAATTCTTGTATATGAGAAGAAAGTCCATCTAGACAAGAATTAGTATGAGCCGTTTGATTGGATAGATTCTTAAGATGAGAGTCAATCCTCTGAAGAACTTTGTTTTGAGTTGTAGCATTATGGGTATGCCAGTTGAGAACTTCTTCAACTTGTGAGATAGGTCTCATGGCACTACTAGGTGAAACTTCTGAAGGGACAGAATATGGCTTGTAGGTAACATTTGTCTCAGGGTTAGTTCTTCATTCCATAGCAAGAAATTTGGAATTATAAGTTTTTGATATAGAGGAAAACATCATAGGAATAGGCTGGGGTTGAGCTTGAATGGGAATAATAGGTTTTGGTTCTGAAGGTGGAGAAGGATGAAGGCCATCATGACCCAATTCCTTAAGGAGGTCATAAAAACTTTCTGGCTTGGGCCTTGGAGACTTAATATTGACCTATTTAAGTTTTGGTAAATGGTCATCATCATCTGAACTGCTACTAGGCTTACGATGAGAACAATGGTTAGATTTCCAAGATGGCTTTGGTGGTTTCTTTTTCCAATGTGTGGCGCAAGAATCATGAGGTCGCCACTTATTATCTTTGGGTCCTTCCTAATTTTCTAAGTCATGGCATCCATAGTCGGGGTCATATATAGATAGATTACAATCCCAAAGGAAGTGTCCATTTATTTTTCCAACATAAGCATAGGACCCATCTAGGCGAAACTAGTGGATGGGAATCAGACCTTTCTTTTGCTCTTGGGTGACCACAGGAGTGATCATCATTGAATGATTCAACAGCCTTGGAGTTAAGGTGGTAGCTTCTTCAGATCTAGGTCTCTTAAAAGTAGATTTGACAATTCCATCAGAGTGTTTCTAAAATAGGGGAAGCAGAGGTATGGAAGGTCTTCTGCCTGCCATGGAATGATCTCAAAGAAGAGAGATAGAAACAATGTGCTTCGATCTTATGTCGGGACCAGGAATGGTATCAGAGCCTTCACATTCATAAGATTATAGGATTAGATCTACTAGTAAAAAAGAGTAAGAGGATATTCTAAACACCATGTAAATTGTTTCCTCTACTGATACTGAAGAACTCGTCCGACTTTCTTCTTCCCTTTCTATGCCTAGATCTATTCCTTCTTCTTGTTTATCTCATGCTTCTAACAGAATAGATAATCTTGTAGAAATTACCTATATTCCAGAAGAGTCTAGATTAGAAGAATCTATCACTCCTCTTCTTAACCTTTATTAGCTCTACCACTAAAACAGAACCTTTACCTGCTCTATCCATAACCTACTTCCTCCTAAAAATCCTCCAGTAAAAGAGATTGTCCAAGGAACTAAACTGGATCAGTGTAGGCTTCAGTCAACCCAAGCTAAATAATATGTTACTCTAGAAATCCCTTCCAGCTTCATTTTTAACTGAATTCGATAGGGCTATTCACACCTCCATCTGGGAGCCATTAGATTAGTCTTTACCCTTAATGGCAGAAAAGGGATTACGACTACAGCCTATGTTTCCCTCCTTGATACCTCCTTTCAAAATGCTTTGATTAGAGCAGCTCTTGTTACTTTGAATGGTGGAAGTGTGATATTGACCATTGTACCCAATTTCAACATAAAATTGTCAGATCCTACTCTTTCTACTAGACTCAAGGTATAAGTACAGATCATTAGTGCTGAACAAGTTACAGATGCTATACCAACAACCTTACACCATCAAATGATCTACCGTCTGCAGAACCACTTAGTTGATCTCCACTTTTAGAACACCACTGACGATCTTCTATACATGGTTTTTAATAGACCTGACAATACAACCATTATCTCTGCTCCAACTAATGCCTCTTGAATGGGTTACTAACTATGAAAAAGAGTTCCATGGCTGGCAGAAGACCTTCCATACCTCTGCTCCCACTATTTTAGAAACACTCTCTGATGGAATTGTCAAATCTACTTTTAAGAGACCTGGATTTGAAGAAACTACCACCTTAACTCTAAGGCTGTTGAATCATTCAATGATGATCACTCCTGTGGTCACCCAAGAGCAAAAGAAAGGTCTGATTCCCATCTACTGGTTTCACCCAGATGGGTCCTATGCTTATGTTGGAAAAATAAATGGACACTTCCTTTAGGATTGTAATCTATCTATATGTGACCCTGACCATGGATGCTATGACTTAGAAAATTAGGAAGGACCCGAAGATAATGAGTGGCGACCTCATGATTCTTACACCATACATTGGAAAAAGAAGCCACCAAAGCTATCCTGAAAATCTGGCCATTGTTCTCATTGTAAACCTAGTAGCAGTTTAGATGATGATGACCACCCACCAAAGCCCAGATGGGTCGGTATCAAGTCTCTAAGGCCTAGGGCAGAAATTTTTTATGACTTCCTTAAGGAATTGGGTCATGATGACCTTCTTCCTTCTCTACCTCTAGAACTAGAACCTATTATTCCCATACAAGCTCAACCCTAGCCTATTCCTTGTATAATGTTTTCCTCTGCATCAAAAACCTATGATTCCAAATTTCCTACTACGGAATGAAGAACTAACCTTGAGACAAATGTTACCTACAAGCCGTATTCTGTCCCTTTAGAAGTTTCACCTAGTGGTGCCATGAGACCTGTATGCATAAGGATATTAACATATGCAATCATTTAAGAAGCATTCTTGGCATTTGGAAACATCATATATAGCATACATAGGCTTGCCAAGTAAGTGGATTAGCCTCACTCATTCACTTGTGGACTTTGGATTTGCCTCACCCATTTCTTTAAGAGGTTCTTAGACTCAACCTTACTCTTCTTAGAGTCAACCTCACTTTTGGGAGACTATTTACTTTGTCTCAACCAATTCTATAGGTTCTTAGCTCATCCTCACCATGGCTAAGGGTTCTTGGCTTCACCACACTCAAGCAAACCAAAGCAAGTATTATAGACATCATTTAGAAATATAATGCATTATCATTGTACCATGGCATATAAAATTATGCTAAAATACTTTTCATGGCTTAAAACATACATACACACATTCAAGACAATGTAAGAATACATCTATACATGAGAGAAGGTGGAGAGAGCTACCTTGCTTGTATTTGCACACCTTTTCCTTAAGTTTTGAATCCTCTCCCTTGACCTCACACACCTATGAAGGTGGAGATTATTCCTCTTAGCCTAGACACATCATATAGAAGCTAATTATGCTCTTGAAGCAAAGTCTAAGGCCACACAATCACTAGAAAAGCTAGGTGACTCATAAGGCTCATGGTTCCATAATGCACTTAATGAAGCAATATTTAGAAAACATTATCTTAGCTCCATTCTATCCATTCATTCATGATTTTTGATTCCATTTAAATCTCTTAGAGTCATCACACACTTAATTCTAAGAGCCTAGTGAGATGTTGCTTCTTTAAACCATATTATAGAACATATAAGGCCATCTTACTTTCTATGACTTCTAAACTTTTTCCAAGGCTTCCTCTCTTACTTTCCCATCATACATGATACAAAACTAAGTTTGGAAGGAATTAAAACACTTCCTAGGTGCATAGACTTTCCTTGGCCGAAGCTATGCTTCCATAAGGCACTAATGGAGTTTCCTTGCTTCTTTTGATGGGAGAATCATGTAAGAAGCTCTACTGGTGTCTTAGGAACTCATATGAACACTTACACATCATAAAATATAGCTAGGGTCCATGCTAGAGTTCAAGGTGGAATCAAAACCCTAACTTTTCTATCTTGCAAATTCATGGTTTTTACTTGGGTTTCTTTGCATATTCTTACTCTCCTCCCTTAAATTTGTGGAAATCATCCTTGGTTCTCCTCAAAATTCCGGCCCTCTTGCATTTACATATATAGGGCAAAATAAGGAAAAGGAGGGGGAGGAAGTAGCTACCATGGGATGGAAGATTTACCTTGTTTTTCCTTGTTTTCTCACTTGATTCTCACTTTCTTTAGCTTCCTCTCTTCAAATCCAAATTTTCCCTCCTTGGTTTGACCTTAAAACACCACCAAAAACTCTAGAAAAACTATAGGGAGAAAGGGGTGGAGGAGAAGAGATTTCCTAAGGAGAAGACTAGGAAATTCCAATAATTTCTTACCTTTTTCTTGAATTTTTCCCTTCTCCTTTGCCTTGTCCTTGTGCGCCTCTTTCCCTTGAGCTTTCTTTGGTTTTTGGGCAGAGTTTGGTCGATCTAAATGAGGGGAGTAGAAGGATGCCTCATATATATATGGGTTTCAGAAGGATTTTTTCAAAAATTCCCATTTTGCCCTTCATTTTTTGCATTTTCATTTCTAATTCGTTTTAGCTCCTTTTTAAGAACTGTCTTTTCCATTATAAAATTTAGATTCCCCATTTAGTAAAAGGTCTTTAGAATCGCTCAAATTGGAGCTAAAACCTTCCTGACTGAATCAGTTAAAGTTTAGGTATACCGATGTTGGAAAACATCCACTAGAGAGGCTTTAACTGTCCCGGGGCTTCCCATAGTTTTCAGGGCCTCTGAGAACCTCAAAGAACTCCAAACTTTCATTTAAAAAGCCCTCCATATCTAATTCCATACCATACAAACTTTAACACATTATACAAGAAGACCTTGTACTTACTGGCGAAGACCTTGTCGACAAGGTCTCAGAATTTGCACTACAGATTACAGGATCTTGTCGATAAGATCTTGGACCCAGGTGGTGAGATGTTATCTCAGCCCTTAAATTAACATAGTCTGCTGCCATACTTCATACTCAATATACATTCTAATGGTCACATAACATAATCTCTCATTTTTTAAGAACCATATATTACAACTTGAGTACGTGGGAATGCACCAGCATGACCTTTTAAACTTATCTTAAAGGTGCATAAACCCATAATTTAAAAACTCACTCTCTTACCCCATACCATACACAAGATCACACATGCTTTACATTGCCATTCACTACCCAAAATGCACATTACCATTCATTTGGCATTAAAACTCATACATACATCAAACATTTAGGTAATTACATATGTTCAAATGATTATATAACAATTCCGTCATAGGATTACATCATATGCCATGTGTATGGCTACAAAAGAGGTAAAGCTAGGCATTTTGATGTCAAAGTTTCATCTTCTAAGTTGATGGCTTCTATTACCTTGCTCACTTGGTCCACCTAGCATGTTAAGACATTGGAGAGGAGGGAATGAGATTCAAATAATCCCAATAGCTCATCTCCCTTTCAATCACACATAAAGAATGCAAAATAAGTCTTAAAAATGCATGCATGAGCATCATGGAGTGTGCAATCATTTAAAAAGCATTATTGGCACTTGAACAAGTCATACAAAGCACACATAGGCTTGCCAAGTAAGTGGATTAGCCTCACTCATTCTCTTATGGATTTTGGACTTACCTCATCCATTTTCTCTAAGAGGTTTTGACTCAACCTTACTTTTGGGAAACTCTTTACTTTGTGTTAACCAATTTTAAGGGTTCTTGGCTCATCCTCACCATGAGATTACTTTCTGTTACCCCTTGGAGCTAATTTCTCACCTTATGTCATGACTTAAATCACCTTGCCTACAACACACCTAGCCTCTGTTACTTCGAACATCAATTTTGGCTATGACTTTAGTCCTTTAAGTTGCGACTTCGCCCCCTCTTGATGCTATTTTCTCATTTTCATGCTTTCTAACACCTTACCACTCATTATAGATGAATTTTAAGGCTTCCATGAGTAACTTGCATGGTTTTTTAGACCTCCTAACTCTCAAATATTATGATTCACTAATCATCATTGGCTAGGGGTTTAGCATTGAATTAGAGCAATCAAAACTTAATTTCATATCAATCTACCCCATTTCATGATAGCAAAAATGGTTCAACCATAAATGTTTGCAGGGCTAATGCTTAATGGCAATAAAAGATTAAGTCATTCATCAACTATTAGTCAATTATGATCACAATGTTCAATCCCATGATAATTATATTACAAAGACAATCCTTATACTTAGCAATTCATGATACAATGTGGCAGATACATAAAAGCTAGTATTCTTATTACACAAACCCAATTTAAAGGTTTTCAAACCTATGTGCCACCAAGCCATACATTATGCTTCCATTAATTTCTCCTTGCTGCTAAGAGGTCTAGTCCCTGAAAATGTTAGCCCACAACTGGGGTGAGATATATAATCTTAGTAACAAGAGGCAAATTTTATATATATGTACAGATTAATTAACATAATGCATTTTCATATCATTAAGTGTCATAATTGTCAATTCAATTAACAAATGAACTAGTTGAGCTACAACTGATTATTGTCCTATATCAATAATCACATCCAATATGTTAAAGGCCAATAATACCGAGAAAGGCCCGTCCACGGCACTAACTCCCCAATGAGCACAACCTAGGCTCAATGCATTTAAGGGTCTGATCATAACCTAATGCTCGATCGAAGTATAATGCATGGGTGGCAGCCGCACCACAGCTCCACCAAGGACCCACTCAGGGTCCACAATAAAAATAACAATCAAGTAGCCAACTAATCATTTATCATTTCAAAATCATACAAGTCCAACAAATATCATATTAAAATGAGCATATACATGAAATTAGGGAATTAACCTCAGTTACCTCAATGAAGCCCAATTACTCTTCCTTTAGGTATCATTATAATTCAAATGCACACTAGGCCTAAAACAAGCATAATTATCGTCATTTCAATAACAAATTAGATACCCAAAAAGTTAAACTACTAATGACTACTAGAGAATACTTACCTAGCCATTACAAGATTCCAAATTTGGATTTGATTGTCCCCCACACTAGTAATTTCAGTATATCACTCCAAATTATGGGCAAATTCATACAAAATCTATACTTATATTATAAATCAACCATAGGGATTTGAAACTAGTAGAAACTACCTTAATATAGGAAGGAAATACTTACCCTATCACCCTCCTAGCCTTTACCTCCAAAAATCCCTTATGAAAACACCAAACAACTTATTTCAGATTTGGGTGTAGGTGAAAAGGCTCCAAATGAAATACCAATTAAGCCAAATTGAAGAAGAAGAGAGGATTAAATTTTATGAATGTTACCTTGGCTAAATCTTACTCTAGCAATGAAAAAAGATAGATTTATGCTAAGAACCCTAGCTCCCTTTTCTAAGTGCAAAAATGAATTCTTGCCCAATAGAACCAAACATTTTGCTCTCAAGAAATGAATGTGGCTATTGAACCTTTATGGATTTTAATGAGGAATAGGCTAACCCATCAGCCCAGGGTCCATTTGGGCTCCTTCCTGGTTGTTAAGGCAATGATAGGTGAGGTGGGCCATAAAAACTCTTGGGGTTAGGAATAATTGTACTGACCCAAAGGGCCAAAAATCCATTTGGTTCTAGTGTAAGCTTATTGGGCCTTAAACAGAAAAGTTTATTAAGGTTTTAGGCTGACTTAAGGGTCTATGTTTCACTTGGGCCCATTTTTTAAGTTTTAGGCTTTTAAAAATTAGGTTAGTCCAATGCCAAGTGGGTTTCTTTAGTGCTAAGCCTCTTAAGATGAGATTAAGTCATATTAAAATGAAGTTAGGCCTTCATAAGAATAATACTAGGCTTCTAATAATATTCTTGGCACACATAAATTAGTCATGGCCCAAATCATACTTAAATCCATAATCATTATTTTATTTCTTTTAAAATTATCCAATTAATAATTATTATGTTAAAATACTCAAATTTGCCATTTTTCTTAAAACTCCTATCTCTTCATAAATTTTCCTTAAATCCCTCTTAATAATTTCATAATCCTTAAATGATTATTATTAATTATTTTTAGGGTGTTATAAAGTATAACACCCAAAAATTAATTAAGGTATTAATCATATATTAGACATAATTAAGAATAATTATTATGGAATAATTGGGCAAACCATGTGAATGGAAATCTAGAGAGAAATAAATTATTAATATGGGTTGAAAATTTAATTAGGTTGGAAACTTCATCTAGGCCTAAATTAATTTTAGTAAGCCATGGGTAAGGATTAATAGAGGCCCAATGATTTTAGATGTATACCCAACTCCTTATTATGAGACTTGGGCCAAGAAAGATCACCTAGCAATGACCCAATTTGATTTAATGAGATAGAGGCCCAAGACCTAATTTACATGAACCTTTATAATTGACCCAACATTCTTTATGTAGATCTAAACTAATGAACTCTTAAAAACTTGGCCCAACCCAACTAAAAATCTGAACTCTTGTAGTTGGTCCAACAAATTAAAACCTTAACCCAATAACTAGTGGGAGCCTAATAGGTCCTTAGGCTGATGAGTTAACCCATAATCCATTTAGGATCCAACTTAAACCCTAAAATTAGTTTAGCCACCCACCATTCTGTAAAACCACAAGAAACATAAGAAGCAAATTCAAAGGTCCCTTGGAGGCTAGGTTTCTCACCACCTTCTTGGCCCTATTTCTTACTTTTAGAGTCAAAATCAGCCAAGATGAGTGTTATATAACTTAATCCTCTCCTTTCCTTTATATTTTGACCTAATTAGTTTTTCAATTGGAGCATTTTCACCATACCGAAAATATGAAATGTGCTTGTTTGGTATTTTCTTAGAGGATTTTCTGAGGTAAAGGTTAGGAGGGATATTGGGTAAGTATGAACTTCTCGTTTTGATGTATTTTCTGCTAGTTTGGGACCCCTATAGCTGATTTATGATATGGGTATTATTTTTATACGAATTTACTCAAAATTTGAAGTGTTGTTCTGAGATTATTAGTGTAGGCACAATCAAATCCAAATTTGGTTCTTGTAGTAGTTGGGTAAGTGTTTTCTAAGTAGTCCTTTATAGCTTAACTCCTTGAGTAATGGGTTTGTTGATATAAATGATAATTAGGGATAGTAACAATTTGATTTTGTGTCCATAGGCTGAAGTAGCATTCTGTTGGCTCTTAAAGAATTAGCTACAAGTGAGGTAACCAGGGATTATGTAATTCCATGCATATATCTACTTTAATTTTATATTTGTTGTACATAAAAGATTTGAAATGCTAAATGAATTAATTAACTATCTATTGTATTGTGTTTGGACCTTGTGAGTCTATGGTGGAGCTATGGTATAGCTACCACCCATGCATGTGCTTCGATCAGGCACTGGGTTATGATCAGAACCCAGATGCACTGAGCCCTAGTTATGCTCATTAGAGAGTAGGTGCCATGGATGGGCCTCTCTCAGTGTTATTGGACTTTAACATGTGGAAATATGATTGCTAGTATGGGATGGTAATCATAGTAGCCTAATCATTTCATTTGTTGATATGACTGATATAATTCTGATGCTTATTTTGATTCATGCATATATGTTAATTAAATTGGATTATATGAATGATAGTACCTTAGTTACTGAGATTTGCATCTCACCTCATTTCATGGGTTAACCATTTCAGGTAAAGGTCCTTTAGGTAAGGATAAGGGGAAGCAAGTGGATAAAAATCTATGAGCTCCAACCATGTGTGGGGGAGGCTGCACTTAGGCTAATTTGAGTAGAGTATATATAAATTTTGTTATTATTTTATATAGCATCATCATGTAATCATATTGCCAAATATAGGAGTTTGTATTTTGACAACATAGAATGTATCTATTAAGAAGTTAAGCCTCATATTAAATAAATATTTGATGTATGAGTTTATAACATCTAACATAGAACTTTGTAGATTCTATGATATGGTTTACTTTTTGGAAATGTAATCACATGATATATTGGATGTTGACATAAGCTAGTGATGCATGGAACATTTAATGGTATCTATATTTAAATGACAATTGTTGGTAGTTTATAAATCCTTGCTGACATTAATTCATGAAATTGTGATTATAGGGTAGATGAATGAGTTCGAATCAACACTTAACTCTTGTACAAGTAATGATAGATTAGTTAGGTGAATCAAGTAAATAAATACCAATAGAGTCTTACAAATTGAGGTAGAATGGTCCTAGAGTGTGCCTAGAGGGAAAGTTTGAATGCATGGGACAAAATTCTGAGATGTAAGTATAGAAGGTGTTTTGCCGTAGCCAAAATAGTCTTAGCCACGACCAATAGAGACGAAGTTGCCCAGGGAGAGTAATAGAGAGCAATTCGCCGTGGTGAAAGTCAAGAGGCTAAACTAGAAGTCATCCAGAGAGGAATTAGCCATGGCTAAAGGAAGAGTTGGCCATGGCCAATATTGTGAAGATGTGTCAAGTGATCCAGAGAGTAGTTGGTTGTGGCATGAATAGTATTTAGCCATGGCAAAGGCACTCAATTCCTTATAATAACCTAGAAAACCTTGGTTCTTTCTATGGTAAAGCTAAGAGATGGTTTAGAAACACTTGTAAGGGGCTCTTGAGACTTGAAATTAATAGATAATAGATTTAGAGGCTTTACTTGGGAAATTTGATTCAATTATATGTACATGAATGCTTGTAAATATTTGGTTAATGATTCTAATAACATTGAGGTTCAAATTTCCTCACTTTTTCCTAAATTGATTAATTTAAATGGTACTAGACCTTGATTTATGATTATTAACAGCATGTTTAAGCTTAATTACCATGATTAGAAGTTAGGGTCATCACACATCATGGATCCAATTCCCAGTATAGGGGTGGACGTTTGTCATGCATAGTATTAGGATTATTACGTGTGACAAATTAGTTTGTGTCGTACCTATTATATTCATGGCAACTATAATATTTGATTTTCCTAAAACTAAACTAAAACCAATGATGTATAAAAGGAAGACCCTAGAATAAGATGATTAGAGGCTAAACAAGATTAGAATAATAATCTAGACATTTAGAAATGAGGATACAAAGCTAAAGATGCCCTGAAATCAGAGCTAGGATAGCTAAATAAAATTACTTGAAAAGGCAGTGGCATTTTCATAATTTTGGGTAACTTTTTGAAAACTCAAAGGAGGGAGCTTTAAATAATAAAATTAAGTTTTCCAAGATTCTCAGAGGCCTTAAAAATCATAGAAACCTTTAGAATGGTTAAAATCTCTCCAGTGTACAATTTAAGACATCAATTGACCTAAATTTTGACTGGATGGTTCGGTTGTAACACCCAAAATGAATTAAGTTGCTAATCATGGATTTGGGTTACTTAAGAATAATTAATATAGAATAATCGGGTAAGCTAAGTGAATAGAAATTTTGAGAGATAAATTATTAATATGAGTTGAGAATTAATTAGGATAGAAACTTCATCTAGGCCCAAATTAATGTAAGAGATCATAATAAGAGGCTAATGGAGGCCCAATAAGTTAGGTGCAGACCCAATCTGATTCAATGTGATAGAGGCCTAAGATCCACCTTTTATAGGCTCTTATAAATGGCCCAATAAACTTTATACAGACCTAAAACAATAGAGTTCTTAAAACTAGGTCTGGCCCAATGAAATTTTACAGCCCAACACCTTAAAGCTGGCCTAACAAAGCTAAAATCTGAAGCCCATTTGGAGTTGGATCCTGAAGCAACCCATAACCCATAGAAAACACAACTTAAACCCTAAAAACTAAACTAGCCACCCCTCATTCTGCAGAACCATAAGAGACACACATAAAAATTCGGAGGTCCAAAGGAGAGGCTAGGGTTCTTGCCATGTTTCCACCTTTTTCCACTTCTAGAGTAAGATTCAGCCAAGGTAATAGTTATATAACTTACTCCTCTCATCTGTCTCTTTAATTTGACCTAATTAATGTTCCAATTAGAGCACTTTCACCTACACCCAAAATCTGAAACTTGTCATTTGATGTTTCTATGGTAAAAAATTCGTAGGTTGAGGCTAGGGCTAACATTAGGTAAGTATAAACTCTCCATTTTGATGCTTTATTTGCTAGTTTGAGACCCCTATAGTTGATTTATAATATGGGTATTGTTTCTGTATGAATTTACTCAGAATTTGAGGTGTTATTTTGAGGTTTCTTAGGTAGGAGCAACCGAATCTGAATTTGGTTTTAGTGGTGATTGGGCTGAAGTAATATTCAATTAGCTCTTAGAGGATTGGCTACAAGTAAGGTAATTGGGACTATATTAATTTCATGCATATATCTATTTTAATTTCATATTTACTGTACATGAATGATTTGAAATGCAGAATGAATTAGTTTGCTATCTATTGTATTGTGATTAGACCTTGTGAGTCCATGGTAGAGCTGTGGTGCGACTGCCACCCATGCATATGCTTTGATTGGGTACCGGGTTATGATCAAACCCTAGATGCACTGAGTCCTAGTTGTGCTCAATGGAGAGTAGGTGCTGTGGACAGGCCTCTCCTGGTGTTATTGGCCTTTGACATGTGAAAATATGATTGCTAGTATGGGATAGTAATCATGATAGCCTAATTGTTTTATTTACTGATATGACAGGTATATTTTCTGATGCTTATGTGAAATCATGCATATATGTTAATTAAACTAGAATATATGATGGAATTTGCCTTAGTTACTGAGATTCGCATCTCATCCCGTTTCATAGGATTATACTTTCAGGTGAAGGTTCTTCGGGTAAGGATAAAGGCAAGCAAGTGGATGAAAATCTATGAGCTCTAGCCATGTGTGGAGGAAGCTACACTTAGGCTAATATAAGTAGAGTAGATGTAATTTTGTTAATCTTATACATAGCATCATCATGTAATCATATTGCCAAGTGTAGGCTCTTATATTTTGATTAATTGGAATGTATTTATTAAGGAGTTAAATCTCAATGTAGCTTAGTTTTGGATGTATGAACTTATAGTATCTGATGTATAAACTTTGTTGAATTCATGATATGGTTTACTATTGGGAATGTCATCATGGGTTATACGAGATTGTTGATTTGAATCAATGATGCATGAAATCTCTAAGGGAATGCATATTTGAATGATAATTGCAGGAAGCTTATGAAATTTTGCTATTATTAATCTATGAATTTGCTAACATATGGTAGTTGGATGAGTAGGAATTTATACTTAAGTTTGAATTGGTAATGGTAGAATAGCTGGGTAAATAAAGTACATAAATACCATTAGAGTTGCATAAATTAAGGTAGAGTGGCCCTAGGGTGTTATTAGAGAGAGAGTGGAGAGTATGAGATAAGATTTTTAGAGTTATAGGATCAGAAGGCATTTCGCCACTACCAAAATATTGTTAGCCAGGCCAATAGAGGCGAAGTTGCCCAAGGAGAGTACTAGAGAGCAATTCGCTATGGCAAAATGTGGAATTAGCCGCGGCAAAATGTGAGAGGCAAAATTAGGAGTCGTCTAAAGGGTAATTCCCCGTGGCTAAATGGAAATTGGCTGCGGCAAACTTTCGTGAAAATGTGACAGGCGTTCCAGAGAGGAATTAGCTGCAGCGAAAGGGGGAATTGGCCGCGGCCAACAGCGAGAGGCAAGCGAGGTAAGTTCCAAGAGGCTTCCTTACCAAGGTGAAATCAGTAATGAAGTAAAGAGTGAAACCGAGGGCAATTGGCTACGGCTAAGATGAATTTAGCCATGGCGAACATCCTGAAACCCTTATATTAACCAAGAAATCTTGGTTTTTCATATGGTAATCTCAAGGGATGACTTAGAAACATTGATAGAAGTTTCTTGTGAGTTGGAATTGATAGGTAATAGAATCAAAGGCTTATAAATGAATATTTGTTTCCCTAATGTACGTAAGTTCTTGTAATTATATGGTTGATGACTTTAATAACATTAAGGTTCAAATTTCCCCACATTTCCAGAATGTAATTAGTCTTAATGTCATGTAACCTTGGTTTATGGTTATTAATCATGTATTTAACCTTAATTACAATAATTACAAGTTAGGGTCATCACATCAGTAAGATTTAGAATCCAATTTAGATGAAATCAAAGATATTTTATGAATTAGAGGACCTAAATTTTCATATGAAAATGACGATTTTCAAAAATGAGCTAAAACGAGTGAAAATGAAAAAAATGAAGTTAAGGAGCAAAATGGAAATTATGAAAAATGTTATAACTTGACCCCTTTCTTCTTAAACTTGTTTAAGCATGACCCAAACTTCTCAAAATAGAACCTAGACCATCTAAACCAAAGGAGAGAGGTGCACCATAGGAAGGAGAAAGAAGAAGGAAAACTAACCAAGAAAAGGTAAGGATTTTGACACTTGTCATGCTTTTTCCTTCATTAATTTGATTCTTCTCTTCAAGCCTTTTCTCCACATGGTTTTAACTTCTTAAGAGGAGGATTTTCATGGTTGAACTTGTGGAAGAGGGAAAGGATTTGAGGAAACCAAGCTTTGTACCAAATTCTTCTCTTGAAAAGCTTTAAGATGATGTATGGAACAAGGTGCAAAGTTGGCTTCTCCTTGCCTTCTCTCTCCCTCTTAAATTCGTCCACCCTAGGGCCCAAAAAGTGTGAGGATGTTTTGGATGGTAACAAGGTAGAATCAAGGGTTTTAGAGTGTGAGGAATTAAATTATGCAATTAGATTCAAGAAAGGAGCATTAGGAAACAAGATATGGAAGTTAAGGTTCCAATTGCACCTTGAGAATTTGGAAGCTTAAGAGGATAACCCAAGCCATATTTAATCATGTCTAGGCTCTAGAGAAACCAAGGAATAAGAATATGTAGCAAATTCCTAAGAGAAAGTAGCAAAACTCTAAGTTGTGCCTTTATGGGCATGAATTCAGCCAAGCCTAAAAGAAGCTCCTAGGGAGTGTTTCTTTGAATTCTAATGAATTTAAAGACTTATATATGATGAATAAAGAATTATGAAGGCATTGGATTGAATTTAGGAGCCTTAGGATGAAAGTTGAAATTCTAAGGGCCTAAAGGAGGTTAATGATGCAAGTTAGGTCTAGAGCTTTTTAACCAAGTATGTAATAACTTAAATAAGTCTCTTGAGAATTATAAGACTTGTAGGAACCAAGAGTTTGGGATTTAGAAAGCAAAAACCAAGGGTTGCTTCATAATGGACCTAAACTAGTCTAAATTGTAATATCTGGTTCTCTGAAAATGAGAGAAAACGTGAAAAACGTAATGTATCATCCGATTTTCTAAAAATCTAAGAAAATGTAAGGAAACGCGAGAAACGTAACATATGGTTTCTCCGTCAATGTACGAAATTCACCGGATATGAAAGAAAGTGCCCCAAATAGAATAAATTGAGGTCTAATAAAACTAGAATAATATTCTAGACCATAAATAATGATGAGTCAAGGCCAGAAGTGCCCTAAAATTGAGGCTAAAATAGATGAAAAAAAAGAGATTAGAAAAAAGGTCCTGGAGAGCCTCCGAAGTAACTAGGGACCAAAATGCAAAGAAAAGTTATATGCCAGGAAAAATGTATAAATTGCCCAAAAGTTCAGGGAACCCTAGTTTCACCCTCTATTAGTGGTTTTAGGCACGAATATCAAAAAATCGGGCAAGAATCTCAGAAATTCGTGACCCACGATTAAACTCAGTTTGATAAGACAGGTCCAATGATACAAAGTTGTTCGAATGGTCAAGCGGGATCCGGTCTAGGATCTGGTTAGCCCGATCAGTAGCCATGAGCAAAATAGAAAAAGAAAGTTATAAGAACTATAGAAATAAAAATAGATAAAGGGTTAAGAAATCCTGAAAGAGTTTTAGGGACAGAATTGCAGTAAATAAATAGTTTATAGCACAATCATAATACAGAACGGTAAAAATTACACCTATAGACTCGGGTGTCTGATTGACACCGAAATTTATGAGGATTGAGATTAAGGCCCCCTAAACCATATTTGAACCTCAGTATGGCCAGAAAGTAGAGGAAATAATATTTATACATTTTAGAAAGTCTAAAGGTATGTATTGTACCGTAAAACCTTAATTGGGCCCAGACACCAATGGTTAGACTGCGGTAAGGCCCAATAGCTAATTCTAAAGGCCCAAAAAGAGAAGAGAAGATATAATTAGGGTTTTAGAGAAGATGAAACTCAAATATAAATATAAAATGAAAGGGAGAGAAGAAAAGGATTTTAGTTATGTTAAAGAATTCACCATGGTTAAGTTAGAAACTAACTATGGTTGAGTTAAAAGTAGACCATGGATGAGTTAAGAAAATTAACCATGGTTACTATCCATAACTTAAGGGCTAAGAAAAGGCATCCAAGTGTGTGGCCAAGGATTTTTGAAAGAAGATATTTAGGTATGAAATTAGAAAATCAAAAGAAAAAGGAATGGAAGGTTAGGATTTGATCTTGAAAAGGTTGATCCAAGGGTCTAAATTTAGTATGACCCTTTACCTTCATCCTAATTCATCTCCTTCACCTCCATTCCACCATTTTCATGCCATACACAAGGGAGGAGGAGAGAAAAACGTGAAGAGAGAGAGGGAGGGAGAAAAAGTGGAAGATGAAGTGAAACCAAGCAAAACTACCACCATTCTTCACCAAATTTCTTCATCTTCTCCATCCTCCAACCTTTTCCTCCAAAGGGTAGCTGCATATTCATCTTTTCTTCAAGGTGAAATGTTGCTCTAAGTGGGAAGAGAAAGGATTTTAGTGTGAGAAAGGCAAAGGAAGCAAGGCTTAAGCTTAAAGAGTAAGTTTTCTCCATCTTATACTTGTAAATCACATGCTTTAAGCTAGTTTTGTTAAACCCTAGCTATGAGTTATTTTTGGATAGAATATGAATTATTAGAAATGGAGTTTATATGTTGAATATGAAGGCCTTGAAATGAAGTTTATATGTTGAACATGAAGGCCATATGAGCTTAGTTATTGTTGTTATGTGTTGAGACTTTGGAAAATACAAAGACTGTAATTTTTGGGAAATAGAAAGCATGGGGAGATGCTGTCCGAATTTTCCCAAAATTTTTATGGTGTTTTGTTATTGTCTTAATGTCATGTATACCAAATTTCAAGTCCTAAAACATAAAGGAAAAGGCCATGGAATTTTTAGAACCAAAGAAACGTACTTTGAGCCTAAAACAGAGCTAGATTATGTGATGACCAAAACGTGATGTTGGGGCTGGAATTTGATGATTTTATCCATTCCAATAAATTCAAAAGGGTGTTTTTAACTAGGAATGACTATGGGAAAAATTCATGGGATAAAATTCCTAAATTTTGGCTAAGAAATGCATACTATTCAGCCATAGTGAATAGGAAGGGAAGGAGTTGGATTTTTCCAATTCCAATGGTCCCATTAAGTTTAAAAGGGTCATCCTACTTTAGAAGTTAAGGTTTATGTGTTGATTGTAATGAATTATCATTATAATTATAGGGTTTGATGTTGTTTTAGGAACTCCAAAAGCAAGTAAACCGAGTCCCAAGGATTGAGGAGCAAAGTTTGCTAAGGTAGTAGTGTTCCTCTCTCTTTCCTTAAGCTTGTATGTCTATATAATGATGAGTGTTATGCTATATCAAGTTGTCATTTATGCTATAAGATGAGACATGTATGCTTAGATTGTGCTTGGCCTTGTATGAAATTCCTTATATTGCTATGTGATATGTGGCACCTTGACTGGCATTATGTTATGTACTTACATGCTTGCTTGTGAATGAGATTGGTTTACTACTACTAAGATTTCATAACCTCACTCCAAATATAACCCATGTTAGGTCCGAGTTCAAGCAAAGAAAGAGTAAAGAATATGGAGACATAAATCGAAGACCTTACTTTTATGCACCACATTTTGTTATGTAATTAAATATTTTAGATTATTGCGTGTATGAGTTACGTTATGATACTGTAAAGTACTTAGGTATGAAATGGAAAGCTATGTATATACCTAACCTTGAAGTAAAAAGAGTATGACTAACGCCTAAGATGCAAGAATGCCCGTGATAAAGGCAAAATAATAATAATAATAATATGACCAATGAGGGGTAAAATTGTTCAAATTGTTGTAGGGGCAACTTTATATGAATTTATATGTGCTCTGCTAAGTAAGCATTTTTCCCGTGTAAAGGGCTTAGAGAGCTTGAAGTAGAGCCCTGAATTAACCTCATACGTTTTTTCTATAATTAAGTATGTATTTTCAAAGTTAGATAAGAATTTAGAAAGGACCAAATGAATAGTAAAATTGTATGAGGAAGTTTTAAAATGAAAAATTTTAATCAGTTCAGGTTTCTGTTGACTCCTTTAATTTTTATATGAGGTAATTGTAGTAGGAAAAGTGTTATAAAATAAGGTATGACACATAACGTACAGTTTCTCCGTAAATAGATGAAATTCATTGGATACAAAACGAAGTCCCCTGGAATGAATTAGTTAAGGTCCCAAAAAATTTGGGAAGCATTCTAAACTCCTAAAAATGAGAATCCCAGACTCAAATGGAAGGAAAACCAAAGCTAGAATGAAGAAATGAATTTGAACAAAAGGTTAACGAAACGTAAGGGCATTTTTGTCATTTTGATCAAAATTTGGAATTCACACAGGAGGGCTTTTTAAATGAAATTTTTGCGTTTTCAAGGATTCTCAGAGGCTCTGAAAACCATAGGAAGCCCCAGGATAGTTAAAACCCCTCCGATGGATGTTTTCCAATGTCAGTGTGCCTAAACTTTGACGACTTCGTTCGTGAAGGTTTTAGCTCCAATTTGAGTGATTCCAAAGGAATTTTACTAAATTGGGAACCTAAATTTTATAATGGAAAAGATGATTCTCAAAAAGGAGCTAAAACAAATTAGAAACAAAAATACCAAAAATGAAGGGCAAAATGGAAAATTTTAAAAAGTCTTTCTTCTTCCCACGTATATATATATAGGGAACCCCACTCCTCCACTTATTTAGCCACATATGTTTCTTCCCTAAACCAGAAAAAAAACCCTAAAGAGAGAGGTGCACAAGAGGGAGAGGAAGAGAAGGAGAAATCAAAGGTAAAAGGTATGGATTTTTAGTTATTTTTCATGCTCTTTCTTTAACAAACCTCTTCTCCTCCATTTCCTTTTCTTTTCTATGATTATATTGAAGTATATGGATCTGTTTTAAAGGAAGAACAAAGGGAAAAATTCGGATTTTAAGAGAGGAGGCCAAAGAAAGGAAGATTCAAGTAAGAAAATAAGTAAAAACAAGGTTATTCTTCCTTCCATGATAGCTACCCCTTGCTCTTTTTCTCTCCTTGGTTCTCCCCACCCAAGAAGCTACAAGAGGGCTTGGATTTTGGGTAAAACCAAGGGTGAATCTTAGGAAAAGGAGTGTGGAGAATAAGAATATGCAAAGGGAATTAACAAATAACCATGGAATTTTAGGATAGCAAATCTAGGGTTTCATGTGTTTCTTGTAAAATCTGACTTGATACCTTAATTCCTATGTCTAAATGAATATTTAAATGAGCTCTTAAGATCCCTAGAAGTCTTCCCATATGCATCTTCCATGTAGAAAACAAAGCAAAGTCCATGGATGTCAAAGAAGGAGCTAGTCTCGGCCTAAGAGGGTTAGGATACCTAGGGAGAGTTTTAAATTTTTCCAAACCCATTTTTGAGTCATATATGATGAGTGAAGATGAAGGGAAGCCTTGGGAAAACTTTAGAAACCATAGAAAGTGACTTGGCCTTATATGTTCCATAATATGACCTAAAGAAGTAACATATAGTTAGGCTCTTTGGTTTAATTGTGTGATGACTCCTAGAGACTTAAAAGGAGTCAAGAATCATATATGAAAGGAAAGAATGGAGCCTATAATTCAATTGATAAGTGTTACTTTATTAGGTGCATTCTTGGAACCATAAAGGGGTTAATAGACTAAGTTAGTATTTAAGGAAGATGTGTAGCCTTAGAAATTAACTCCATGAATCTAACTGGCTTCCATAAATTGTGTTTAGACCAAGAGAAACCAGTCACACATTATTTTCAATTGCTTTTCCTCTTTTTTTTTTAAACCTCTCATTCATTGTTTTCTTTTTGATATCTCTTCTTTTCTTTAACTTTGTACATTTTCCTCAAATTTTAGTAATAATGGCCTAAATTGATGCAAGGCATACATATTCTCATCCTAGTTAGATGTAATGCTCCTTGAAATCCCTAAGGCATCTTACAACAAGGTGGAAAAACATTTTAAATGGCTATAGGCTAACAAGAAAAGAAAATCAAGGTTCAAAGTGGCTAAACAATGGATAAAATGTATGTAGGTTGGCTTTTTGGCTTACTAGCTACAAAAGAGATGAATGCCTTATCATTTTCATGCATGCAAATGCAACTATGGTCTCAACAAAGAATCAAGACAAGTTCTAGAGTGAAAGTAGAGATAGGTGAATACACACTATAAATGAATTGATACAGCTCAAATCCTCACCAGCTAATGGCTATCAAATAATTCATTGAAATCAAATTCATTGCCACTTCACTTGAATCAAGACATAAGATTCATTTCTTATCATGTCTAAGTGAATTCAAGCTACAATCATCTCAACTTGCAACTTTCACAAGATATTTTTTAAAAAAATCACACTATTTTTCAAAAAATCTTTTTAAAAATTTCAGAAATTTTCAATTTTTTTTAATAGGACAAAGAGGAGATAAAATGGAATGAAATAGCTCTCCTCCCTCCCCCCAACACTTAAATATTGCATTATCGTCAATGTTAGCACATAATCCAATCAGTAAATAAATAGCACAATATAAAAAGTAGAAAGGGAAAGTATACAACCAGATGAACTTGAATCGAAGATCTCAAGGTAGGCTTAGATTTCCATGTAGCTGGTTAATAATTTATTTCCTACAAAATAGAAACAAAACAAACTATAATGCAAAAAAGAAAAAGAGAAACTAAATCCTAAACTACAAAGAACTGTATCAAAGATCAACTAATCATATGTATCAAAGACCAAAATTAAAATAGCTTCATTCCTTTTCAATTCAACAAATTTAAGTCTAACCACTTTAAAGCATTTTGATTGATCATTCAGGGATGATTCATGGACTTTCTCAACCATCAGTAGTCTTGGAAAGTCATATTTAGCAAATTCAGAAGTAGGAAAAGAAGAAAAATCAAATTTTGGGCATTTAAAACTAAAGAAAGAAAATTTAAAATCAATTTAAAAAATACTAGATTCCAGACTCTCTAAATATATATTAAAGCCAATAAAATCTACTGGACTCTCATCAGTAAGAGTCATTGCATCCACAAAAAAATCTAATTGCAACTTCTCACAATCTTTTAAGTTCAATGCATCTGGCAGTTGCTTAATTTTAGGTGGGAGAGTTTGTGATTTGTTAGGAACTAACTCAATAACTTTAGAAATCTGTTCAGGACTCTTAACAAGAGAAACAATATCTTCCCTTACTAAAGAGACATCAGTAGACTCACAATGTTCTAAACAATGATGAATAACAAAATCTAGTCTCTCATTAGTATCAATAACAGCACAAGGATCAACAGGATGTTCAATATCAGTACTATCACTATGCATGCTCTCATCAACACTAGTATGATCAGAAGAATTAGTCTTATCAGCAATTTTAGTGCAAACATAGGATTCCATGGATTCAACAGACTTGTCAAACTCCAAAAACTCATTTATCTCAACACACACAGGACTTGTATGCAATTCATCACATAAACATTTCAAATTAGAGTCTGAATGATCAACAACAAGTTGTTCAACAATTTCACTGTCTATATTCTTATCACATGCTACATTCACTATTTCATCAGTCATACTATTACATGCTAGTGAGGAATCATGTTCATCAATATATGTGAGGAATTCACTAGTCGTAATGAAAGAATTAATCTAATGCATTGTTTGGTTAGAGGGGTTTGGGGGGGAGGGGAGGGGAGCCCTTCCCCTTGTTTGGATATGTAAAAATTGGAGGGGAGGGGAGGGGAGGGGAGGCAAAAATTGCCTCCCCTCCCCTCCCCTCCCCTCCAAACCCTCCCCTCCAAAAGTGGGGGGTTTTGGAGGGGAGAGAAATATTGTGTGAGTTTGACTAAATTGCCCCCTGAATAATTTTTACTTCAAATATAATATAAATCTTATTTTTTTAATAAAATTTAAAATATTTTTTATAAAAATAAAAAATATTTTTGAATAAAAATAAAAAAATTATTTTTTATAATAAAAAGTAAAAAAAAAGTTTTTTTTTATAAAAATATCTTAAAAACAAAAAAAAATTAATTAAGGGTATAATTGTCCATTAATCCCTTCCCTCCCCTCCCCTCCCCTCCTCAACCAAACAACATATCATTAAAACCCCTCCCCTCCCCTCCCCTCCCCTCCCCTCCATTGAACCAAACACTCCCTAAGAGTATCTATCATATATAGTGGATAGACTTATCAACTAATTCCACACTAGGAACAGAATGATCATCACATTCTAGGTCACCCCCACACTTATCTACTACCCTAGACTCAATAGATTCATCAATTGGTTCAAACATGAATTCATCACTATGGTCACAGCTAGGAGTAAAAATTCCAAGTACATCAGTACACAAGGATTCATGAACATCAACAAATATATTAGTTTTGCTTAATGAATTATGACAATCAATCAAATCAGGAGATTCAATAATGATTTTCTCATCTACCTCATCATCCATTAATTCAAAATTAACAAAATTATATGCATCAGGAATCACAGTGCTATCAAGGATACTAGAATCAGTTCCAACAAATTGTAAGGTATTAGAAGATGGAAGGATATTACCCAGTGAATAGGACTCTTCCTTCTCTATACATTCCCTTCTAATTTGCTCTTTAGTTAATTCAATAGCACTTAAAGTTGGTTGATTCGTTTGAAATCTTGAATCCTTCATGAGATTATCCATCATTTGTTAGTTTTGGAGTTGCAACCGTTCAGTTTCTTGTTAGACCATTTGCTGCATTTGTTGGTTTTGAATATTATAGGCTTCCCTTAGCTACATCATCCTCTCTTCCTAACTTAGTTCCCTTTGGACCTCTTGTTGCATGTATCCCTCATAATGATTGTAAGGATGATATTCAGGCTCTTGCCTATGGTAATCATGGTATGGCTCATAATGATGGTGGTAATTTGGGTGAACTTCATATGGATGGTGGTATAGTTCAATGTAACTGGGCTGAACTTCATAGAAATGATGGTGTGGTTGGTAGCATGGTTGTTGGACTTGTTAGTATTGTTAGCTTTGTTGCTCTTGTTTTTGTCGTTCAAGAAGACCTTGCAGCATTGATATGGCTTCATTTAACTTCTAGGAAATCCTATCCTTTGCACAAGAATCATAGACACCTTAATTAGAATAATAATATAGATCCATTTAAAGCAAGAAAATGAGAAGTTTAATAACTTTCAGCATAAAACAAATCACTAGCAAACTACACTAAAATTAACTCAAAATCAAGAAAATAAAAATCCAACAAAGCTAAGATTTTCCTAACAATAAAAAACACTCTAAAATAGAGGTTAATGACACAAAATGAACTCACAAAAAATAAAGAAATTAAATCTAGAAAAATTGAAAAATTTCAAAAAATTTGAGAAAATACTAAAAAATTAGAAAAAGTACCTTAAACGTTGGAATTTGGCCAAAAAATGGTGCACCTAATAGTATTGCTATTACTTTTGCTCAAAACACCCAAAAACCTTGGAAACAAAGTTTGAGAATTTTTTGGGCACTTCAAACAAAAATTCTAGCAAGCAGACAAGTTAATTCGCAACACCAAAATTACCCATTTCAAGTTCAAAATAGAACAAAAATCAAACCAAAACAAAGCTAAAACAAAGTTAAAACACTTAGAAAACTTCCTCAAACAATTGAGAAACCAATTCCCCAGCAACAGTGCCAAATTTTGAGAGGTCTGTCGCGCAACCCTCAAAATAAGACTAAGTTAGATTAAATTTATAGTTAATGGCACAACCTAGGTCATCTCCCTTGGAAATGGAATTTAATATTCAATTGGATTTTCTAAGTGTTAAAAGACTCTAAAAATTTCTAAACTAAGGGGGGTTTTTGATTTAATTAAACTATCTAAAATAAAATTGAAATAAAATTCCTAATTGCTACTTAATTGTATGAATTGTGGGTGAATGATGGTCTTATGACTAGCTTTGGATTCGTCTCTTGGTATTCACTATCCTTATCCTAATCTACTTGTGATTAATTCTGGCCTAAGAGTCCCTAATTATATTTATAACAAGTTATCTTGGGTTACCACTCAAGAATTAAGAGATTAACAAAGTAATGTTGCATTGAAACCTCAATCCCATATTAAATTTTTAATTCTTGTCTTTAAGATCAATGAATACTCAATTTGATTGATTAACCAATTAATTAGCCTTTAAATCATCATTCAAAGATGTTTAATTAACTAACTAAACACCAAGGAATCCTCAAATCAAAAAATCAAGCACATAATTTCACTTATGCATTTCATCGAACACCTTGATGGCATACATGGAAATTAGAGAATAATAAAAAATTCAGTATTTAATCCAATCAATTAACTAACAAAAAGGTTTCCTAATTAGTGTCTAACTAGCCACTAATTACAATTACACAAAATCCCCATCAAATATAACTTAACCATGATAATATATGAAAGAGAAAAAATGTAGGAAATTAAGAGAATCTTAGCCAAAATTCTGTGTTCTTCTCCATGGATTCAAGCTTCTCTAAGGACTTCTTCCAAGCTAATCACAAGGTGGAGAATTAGAGTTTCATTGGATGGAAATGGAAGGATGAAATGAATGGAATGGTGTGGTGGAGGCTGTTGGACGAAGGGGATGGAATGGGCAACGATAGCGTTGAATGGACGCAATCCCCCGAAATGTAGCCTCTGCCCTAATGTAATAATCTCCCTCACATACTTCATTTTTTCTCATTCACGTGCTTCTTATTCCATGTCAAACCCATGCATTTTCATTTCTTTCAATTGCCACGTGAATTCCTTTCTGTTACCTCATGTCTTCTTCTCTTCAATAATCACGTGGCTTACTTCTATCATCCCTAATTGAGTATTCCTTCTTCCATTTTCCTTCTCATGTGAGCTTCTTATTTCCTCTTCATGTATTTACAAGTCATAACCCAACGTTCTCTACTTGTATTACAACACAGCTTTATACTCCACGTTAACTTCTAAATCATTCAACTCCAGAGCTCACATTAGCTTCAACTCCCTTCATGTGATCTATTCTCTTCATAGGTGTAGCTTGAAATTCTTCCTAAGCTTCTTTCTAGCTTAACTTCATGATCTCTTGGCTTTACACCACATTTTTTACTGTTCATCTCTTAATCACACCTTTTCTTTCTTTACCTTGAGTTTCCACGTTAACTACATGAATCCATAGCTCTGTTTGTTATGTGTTGCTTGCTTGTTTCTACTGCATTTAACTCGTAATTTTTGCATGTTCTCAACGCTAGCTTGTAGCTTTAGTGTTCCTCTAATCATGTGATTCTTTTTCATCTTCTTCTACAGCCAAACGTGTTTCTGTACTTGTCTCCATGTAAGATTCTTACTTTGCCTGTAACCTTCCTTCTCACGTGGTTATGAATCTTCAGCTTTCCAAACTCGTGGCTTTTTGTTTCTTTTCTTTCCCTGCTTCTTCCTCCCATACACACACTCTGCTTCTTCTTTTCCACGTGCACATGCTTCCTTCATTCAGCTTGTGTAGCTTACATGAGAGCTACCCAAGCTCCTTTTAACTCAATGCTCTTTCCCATTCAAACTAGAACCTACTCAACCCATGGCTGATTCTTTATGCTTCTACTCCATGCAAACTCATGGTTCCACTATCTTCTACTTCCACATTATTTTCACGTTGCTGTCCAACCCTCATTTATTCTCTATGCAAGCTTCTTTTGTGCTTCTGCTTTATCCAGCTACTCATTCTTTTGCTTCCCATGTGCTTGTTTTATTACTGCCACATTGAGAAGTCTAGCCCATAGCTTCTTCTTTGTTCTTTCACTCCAAAACTAAGCCTCCTGCCACTTACCAATAGAACCCATGATTACATGTGAGTTGTCTTCTTCTCTTCACGTTGCTTCTACGTGGTTGCTGCATTTTTACGTGTTTAGTTGTATGCTCCAGCTGCTTACGTGAAACATGTAGCTTTGTGTCTCTATTTCTACATGTGTTTGTGTTACATGGAAGGTGTGTGTTTGTGTGCTGCAACCCGTTGCAATCATGTTAGCTTTCTCTCGTCTCTACCCATAACTTATCCATACAGCTCGTGCAAGCTTCTTTCCATGTGAAAGTTTGGTTCTCACGTAGCTTCTCTCCTTGTTTATGTGCTCCTCAACTTCTTTTCCAGCTCATTCTTCCCATGCCCAAGGCTACACTCTCTATTTCCTTAGCTCCCTCACATTGCTTCTTTAATCACATTGTGTGTCTCTGAGCTTCTGCTTTCCTCACTACTAACCTGCATCTTCTTCTTCCCATTCATTATCATGAACTCGATGTATGTGGATGGTTATGGCTTCATGCATGCGAACAAGCGAACTGGACATGTGGTTCTGATTTGGACTCCACTAAGAATGCCTCCCTTTGATGTATGCATTGCTTCCATAAGAAGAGCTAGCTACCATTAATTCATCTTCATTTTAAATTCTTTTTCCATAAAAATTTGCAGAAGAAAATAAAATAAAATGAAGAAAAATAAAACAAAACAAAATATTAAGAAGGAAGAATTCACAAAGAAAATATTTCAATGAAATTTATGCATTAAAATTCAAAATTTTGTAAATAAAATTCCTTAAGTGCAAAAATGACTATTAAAATAAAATCTCATCTAATTAAAATCTAAAAGCCATATTTAATCATTAAAAACCCAAAATTAGGAGGATTCATGTATATAAAACTAGCATTTATCAATGTGTGTATGTGTGTTTTAATCAATGAAAAGTATTCTAGCATGAGCTTTTATTCTATGGTGCCATAATGTTACATTATGCTTTCCAATGATGTCTAATATATGTGTTTGGGTTTGCTTGAGTGTGGAGAAGCTAAGAACCCTCTAGTCATGGTGAGGATTAGCCAAAAACCCTTGAAATTGGTTGAGACAAAGCAAAGAGTCTCCCAAGAGTGAGGTTGACTCCTAAAAGTAAGGTTGAGTCAAAAACCTCTTAAAGAAATGGGTGAGGCAAGTCCAAAATCCACAAGTGAATAGATGGGGCTAATCTACTTACTTGGCAAGTCTATGTATGCTATATATGACTTGTTCAAATGTTAAAGATGTTTCTTGAATGTACATGTCAATATGCTCATGCATATATTTGTAAGACTTGGTTTGCATACTTTATGTGTGATTGAAAGGGAAATGAGCTATTGGGATTCTTTGAGTCTCACTCTCTTCTCTCCAATGTTCTAACATACTAGGTAGACTAAGAGAACAAGGTAGTGGAAGCCAACAACTTGGAAGATGAGAGTATGACATCAAAGTGCATGGATTTTCTTCTTTATAGCCATATGAGTGGCAAATATTGTAATCTATTATTGCATATGACCTATGATCCCATGAACATATGTAATTATGCTAATGTATCATACACACATGAGAATTTATGTTATATGAATGTTATAATGCAAATTGGACATAGAATGGCAAGCCTAGCATTATGGAATTGGTGTATGGCATGGGGTGAGAGTGTGAGTTGTAACACCCTAAAATTAATTAAGATGCTAATAATGTATTTGGACTAATTAAGAATAATTATTATGGAATAATTGGGTAAGCTATATGAATGGAAATTTATAGAGAAATAAGTTATTAATATAGGTTTAAGATTTCAATTTGGGCCCAAAATTTAATTTGAGTAAGCGATGGATAAGGATTTATGGAGGCCCAATGATGTTAGGTGTGAGCCTAACTCCTTATCATGAGACTTGGGCCAAGAGAGAACATCTAGCAATGGCCCAATTTGATTTAGTGAAATAGAGCCCCACAACCCAATGTACATAAACCCTTATAGTTGGTCCAACACACATTTTGCAGACCCAAATTGGATTGACTCTTGAATTTGGCCTAACCCAACTACAACTCTGAAGCCCAACTCATGAGACTTAGCTCAACTAACACCAACCTTTGAACCCACTAGAATTTGGGCCTCAAGGTTAGCACACTTCACCTTAATCCAAAGTGTTCTGCAGCCCACCTCTCCAAACAAAGGCCCAATGACTAGAAATGAGCCTAAATAGACCTTGGGCTGATGGGTTGGCCCATTTCCCCCTAATAACCCTAAAGGTTCAGTAGCCTCCCTCTCCATTCAGCAGAAAACACAAAAGGCAAGGGAGGAAATTCGGAGGTTTAAGGAAGGCTAGGGTTCTACCAACATTGTAACTCTATTTTTGACTCTTAGAGGATGATTTGGCCAAGGTAAGTTATATATAACTTGACCCTCTCATTCTCCTCTTCATCTTGGTCCAATTACTTTCTGGTTTTGGACATTTTCATCTCCTTCTCAAATTTGAAACTTGATGTTGGGTGATTTCTTGCAAGATTTTCGGAGTTTGGAGTTAGTGAAACCATGGGGTAAGAGTTTGCTTTCATTTTGTGGTGTAATCTTGCTCAGATTTCATGTTGTAAGCTAACTTTGGTATATGGCTGGTTCCATGTGCGAAAATCCAAGTTTTAAGGATGGCCCATAGTGTGTTCTTAGTAGTTAAGGCTCAACCCAATCCATTTGACCTCTTGGGTGTATAGGTAAGTGTTCTCTCTTCTTTTATGTACTATATATATATATAATTTCTAATATTTGGACTGACTTTTGGTGCATGGCTTTTATATGTGCGAAAATGGAGATGTTAGGAGTGACCCATTGTGAGTTCTTGTTATTATGACCTTGAATTGGTGCAGTAGACCCTTAGGAAGCTTGGGTAAGAAGTTCTTAATGTCCTCTTGTTAAGATTAATTTGTAGATAGGGAAATTCCTTACTAATGGTAGTTGAATAATGATGATTATGCTTATGATAGGCCTAGTGTACTTTGAATCATGATGGTAGCTAGAGGATGAGTAATTGGCTTCATTGAAGTAATTGGGGTTAATTTTTCAATTCCATATATATGTTCATGTTAATCTGATATTGTTTCCACATATATGATTTTGAAATGCTAAATGATTGGTTGACTACTTGAATTGTTATTGTGAGTGGACCTTGTGAGTCTATAGTGGAGCTGTGGTGTGGTTGCTACTCGTGCATGTGCTTTGATCGAGCACCAGGTTGTGATTAGACCCCAGATGCACTGAGCCCTGGTTGTGCTCATTATGGAGTAGGTGCCGTGGACGGACCTCTCCCGGTATTATTGGCCATTAACATGTTGTGTATGATTGCTGGTATGGGATAGTAGTCATTGGTAGCTCAACTAGTTTATTTGTAAATTGAATTGATGGTTCTGGTATTGATGATATTAAATTGCATTGTATTGATTAATCTGTACACATATATGGAATTTTCCTCTTATTATTGAGATTGTATATCTCACCCTAATTGTGGGCTAACATTTTCAGGGACCGGAGCTCTTAGTGGCAAGAAGAAAATTAATGGAAGTTTATTATGTGGTTTAGTAGTAGGTAGGTTTGGAAACCTTGTCAGATTGTATTCGTATAACTAAACTACTAGTTTTATGTAATTGCTGCATTGCATCGTGAATTGCCAAGCATAGGGACTGTAATTATTTAATACATCAGATGTCAACTTAAACTAGTTATGTGTGAAATTTCTAATGGGACTTATGTTTGAATGGAAATATGAGTAGTGTATGAACTATTTATTATCATTGATCTATGAACTCACTGGTTTATGGTGGCTAGAGGGTTAAGGATTCACATTCGAGTTTTAAATGGGTAATGATAGATGTGTTAGGTAGATTAGGTAAAAGAAAGACACTAAATCTCCACAAACTAAGTTAAAGTGGCCTAGAGTGTTGCTAAAAGGGGGAATTGGAGAGTATGAGATAAGACTTTAGAAGTTGTAGGATCAGAAGGCATTTCGCCACAGCCAATAGAGGTGAAGTTGCCCAAGGGGAGTACCAGAGAGCAATTCGTGCGTGGCGAGAAGTGGAATTAGCCGTGGCAAAATGTGAGAGGCCAAACTGGGAGTCGTATGGAGGGTAATTGGCCGTAGTAATCTTTTATGAAAATGAGTCAGGCATTCCAGAGAGGAATTAGCTATAGTGAAAGGGAAAATTGGCCGCGGCCAATAGCGTGAGGCGAGCGAGGTAGGCTACGGGAGGTTTCCTCACCGTGGTGCCATGTAGGTTAACCGCGGCAAAGCTCCAGCCACAGAGAAATCTGTAAAAAATATAAAGGTGAACCCGAGAGTAATTGGCCGCAGCACAAGGAGATTTAGCCATGGCTAACGGTCCTAAACTCTCATTCTAACCTAGAAATCTTAGTGTTTCATATGGTAACCTCAAGGGATGACTTAGAAACATTGATAGAAGACTCTTGTGACTTGGAATTAATGGGTAATCGAATCAAAGGCTTATAAATGAGTGTTTGTTTCCTTTGTGTACATTAATGCTTGTAATTATGTAGTTGATGACTCTAATAACATTACAGTTCAAATTTTCTTGTATTTTCCAAATGTAATTAGTCATAATGTCTTGTAACCCTGATTTGAGGTTATTAATAATGTATTTTACCTTAATTACAATGATTAGAAGTTACGGTCGTCACATGAGTTTTGTAACACCATATATTTCTAGCTCATTTATACACATTTTCATGCTATTCTCTGGTGGGATGCTACCTGTTCTCACAATTTTTCTCATTGGAGATATATTGTACCACTCACCTTATATAAAAACTGCACCTGACCCCTTTCTAAATATATAAGCTAGCATGCAGAGACTCTCTATCCCTCGGTTAGGGCTACTATCTGCTAGGTAGTGGTTCATCTAGCTCTAACTCTGGAAAGCTAATTTCTTACTTTCCTCATCCCATACACTATGCTCATCTCTAAGGAGAGCTAATTAGTGGTCTAACTATCTGAGTATAGCCTTCATATTTCTGTGGCAACGGTCTACTAGACTCAGGAGATCTTTAGTCTCTGAAACGAAAGCTAACTGAAACTGTACCGGTCTCTGAGAGTAACTGCTCTATAAAAACTATCTCAGGCCATCATCTTACTAGAGAACTATCATGTTGTGGCTAGGGTTTACTGCAACTCGCTGTACTATGCTGGGATCTACTACGATCCATCTCTAGAAGACGTCAAATCCTAAGATCACTGTATCTAACAGTAAAATGTATGCTCACTAAGTCTGGTAACTATCACTCATAATAGCTGAGGCTAAACTTAGAGGTATATCGTACGAAGTGGGTTCTATGTCATCTAATTCTTTAGGATCCTGACATACTGATATTCAAGAGGATTTTAATTTTCACTCATCACTCTTCATATGATCCTTAGATTCCCACTTCAGCCTCTTTTTGCTAGGGCTTTCTTTTCTTACTCTATTGACTTACTTACTTTATGAGTACTCATTCTAATCTTCCTCTCATATCCTGTAGTTACTAACTATGCCTATGTTCTGCTTCTAAGTGCTTTGGCACTAGGGCATCTCACACTCTGAGTGTGGTTAACATGTCTGGCAGGCGAGAGGCTATGTACTGGTCTCTATTCATTTCATTTACATATACTATAAGGGACTCAGCCTATACATATTAAACTCATGCTATCTGAAACTGAACATTCTCTATTAGGGATTCCTCTCTATATGCTTTTTCTCATCATTCTAATATTAGTGGAATCTTTTTACTTTTCTTTTCTGACTTATCTTGTTATTTTACTAGTTAGAATACTTTTTGATTATTGGGACACTTTGATGATTGATGCTATCGTTTGCTACGCACTCAAGTCACATTACTACTGGGTAGGTGATGAATGCTGGTTTTATATACATAAATCCTCCTAATTTTGGGTTTTTAATGATTAAATATGGCTTTTAGATTTCAATTAGATGAGATTTTGTTTTAATAGCCACTCTTTGCACTTTAGAAAATAATTTACAAAATCTTAGATTTTTAATGCATAAATTTCTATAGATAATTTTGTAATTTTTCCTACTTAATTTTTTTCTTTCCGATCTTGGTGTGTAGATCATTGGGCTTTCTTAGTTTCATACATGGGATGGACTTCCATATGTGGCTCCACTTGTAGCAAACATGCACTCATACATGGAGAAGAGAAATTAATGAAAAGAAGGTATATGAAGATGCATATAAGCATGCACTAGTTCTACGTGGCAAAGGATTCACATATGCAAGTTGGTCAACGTGATTTACTAATAAAGCTACATGAAAGGAAGTTACAGGAAGAACATGGTTTATGAAGAGCAGGAAGAAGCTCCATGTAGAGAACAATACACACACCCACGGGGTCATCAAGAAAATGTGTTAAATGAGGTCTAATACAGTAGAGAAAAAGGTTTTCAAGCAGGGAATGAGTGGGAAAATGTAAATGAAGCTATGGGCTGAAGATAGAATAAAGGAAGAATAAGAAGAGACTCGAGTTGATGACTTTCACAAGTCTGAAAAGGAAGAGCTGCAAATGGAAGGAACAAGTAGCATGAAGAGAAGAAGCAACACGAATGAATGAAATAAAAAGAGCACACGATTAAGCACTAGTTGCTGCATATAATGAAGAGGATTAACGTCGAAAAATGCGAAGAGCAGAGCAGTATGTGAAATGAAGGAAGAAGCAAACTTATGATGAAGAGACGGGAGCTAAGAACATGCAAAGCTAGGGACCAGCTAAAGAAGCGTGGAGCTGACGTGGGAAAAACATAAAAAAGTGAGCTAAACCACGTGAGCAAGACGCGAAACAAATGTTGAGAAAATGCAAAGAACTTCTAGCTATGGGCTGAAGAAAAGTAACACGTAAGAAGTACATCAACTTTTATCATGTATGTTGCACCCACAGTAAACTCCAAGAGCATGTAAAGATAAGAATAAGCATGCAAAATACATGAAGGAAAGAATTAAAGCAATGGGTTCTAGCATAGTAGCTACATGAGGGAATGCGTGATCATTACTCAGGCAAAAGGCAACACGAGAGAGAAGCAACTAAGTAGGGAAGAAGATATGGGTTTTATATGGAATAGTAGCAGGAGCTAATGAGCATATAAGAAGCATGTGAATAGAGCATGAAGAACACACGCGAGGAATGCAGTAGCATCAGCATGAGAATTATGGGAAGATTATAAATGAGGCACGTGACTATTAAGTGAAGAAGAGAACGTGGGCAGCACGTGAGAGAGGGCGGAAGATCAATGTGAGCTGGAGGAATTGCATTCATTCATACGCATTCATTCACGCCACTTTGTCCAGACCATCCACCACGCCCCATTCCTCTCTATGCCACTTTCATCCATCTTACTCCATCCATCCTCCAATGAAGCATTAATCCTCCACCTTATAATTAGCTTGGAAGAAGTTCTTGGAGAAGCTTGAATCCATGGGAAGAACTCAGAATTTTGGCTAAGAATTTTCCTACTTTCCTACACTTATTCTTTTTCTTGTACAAGCTTGGTTAAGTTGTATTTGATTAGGAATTTGTGTAATTGTAATTAGTGGCTAGTTAAACACTAATTAGGAAGCCTTTTTGTTGATTAATTGGTTAGATTAAACATTGAATTTTACACTTTCCTTTAATTTCCCATGTATGCCATGAAGGTGTTTGATGAAATGAATGAGTGAAATTATGTGCTTGATTGTTTGATTTGAGGATTCCTTGGTGTTTAGTTGGTTAATTAAACATCTTTGAATGATGATTCAAAGGCTAATTAATTGGTTAATCAATCAAATTGAGTATTTATTGATCTTAAAGACAAGAATTAATGATTTAATGCAGGATTAAGGTTTCAATGCAATATTACTTTGTTAATCTCTTGATTCTTGAGTGGTAACCCAAGATAACCTGCTACGAATACAATTAGGGACTCTTAGGCTAGAATTAATCACAATTGGATTAGGATAAAGATAGTGGATACTAAAAGACGAATCCAAAGCTAGTCACAAGCACCATTGTCAACCATAATTCATCCAATTAGGTAGAATTTAGTTTCATTTTCATTTTACTTAGTTTAATTAGATCAAAAACCCCCCTTAGTTTAAATATTTTTAGAGTCTTTTAACATTTAGAAAATTCAATTAAACATTGAACTCTATTTCCAAGGGAGATGACCTAAGTTGCACCACTAGCTATATATTTTTTAACTTAGTTTTATTTTGAGGGTTGCGCGACAAGACCTGTCAAAATTTGGCGTCATTGCCAGGGATTTGGTTTCTCAATTGTTTTAGGAAGTTTTCTACATGTTTTAACTCTATTTTTGCTTTATTTTGGTTTAATTTTTATTCTATTTTGAACTTGGAATTAGGTAATTTCATTGTTGCGCATCAACTTGTCTGCTTGCTGGAATTTTTGTTTAAAGTGCCCAAAAAATTCTCAAACTTTATTTCCAAGGTTTTTGGGTGTTTTGAGCAAAAGTAATAGAAACACTATTAGGTGAACCATTTTTTAGCCAAATTCCAATGTTTAAGGCATTTTTTCTAATTTTTTAGTATTTTCTAAAATTTTTTAGGAATTTTTCAATTTTTCTAGATTTAATTTTTTTATTTTTTGTGAGTTCTTTTTATGTCATTAACCTCTATTTCAGAGTGTTTTTTATTGTTAGGAAAATCTTAGCTTCTTTGGATTTTCATTTTCTTGATTTTAAGTTAATTTTAGTGTAGTTTGCTAGTGATTTGTTTTGTGCTAAAAGTTATTAAACTTCTCATTTTCTTGCTTTAAATGGATCCATATTATTATTCTAATCAAGGTGTTTATGATTCTTGTGCAAAGGATAGGATTTCCTGGAAGTTAGATGAAGCCATGTCAATGCTTCAAGGTCTTCTTGAACGATAAAGACAAGAGCAACAAAGCCAACAATACCAACAAGTCCAACAACCATGCTACCAACCACACCATCATTCCTGTGAAGTTCACCCCAGTTACATTGAACCATACCACCATCTATATGAAGTTCACCCAAATTACAACCATCATTATGAGCCATACCATGATTACCATAGGCAAAAGAACCTGAATATCATCCTTACAATTATTATGAGGGATACATGCAACAAGAGTTCTAAAGGGAACTAAGTTGGGAAGAGAGGATGATGCAGCTAATGGAAGCTTGTAATATTCAAAACCAACAAATGCAGCAAATGGTCTAACAAGAAACTGAACAGTTGCAACTCCAAAACTAACAAATGATGGATAATCTCATGAAGGATTCAGGATTTCAAATGAATCAATTGACTTCAAGTGCTACTGAATTGACTGAAGAGCAAATTAGAAGGGAATGTATAGAGAAGGAAGAGTCCTATTCACTGGGTAATATCCTTCCATCTTCTAATACCTTATAATTTGTTGGAACTAATTCTGGTATGCATGATAGCACTGTGATTCCTGCTGCACATAATTGTGTTGATTCTGAATTGCATGATGATGATGTTGATGAGAAAATTATTGTTGAATCTCTTAATTTGATTGATTGTGGTAATGTACTGAGCAAAAAGGATACATTTGTTGATGTTCATGAATCCTTGTGTACTGATGCACTTAGTTTTTCTACTCCTAGTTGTGACCATAATGATGTATTCATTTCTGAACTACTTAATGAATCTATTGAGTCTAGGGTAGTAGATAGGTGTGGGAGCGACCTAAAATGTGATGATCATTCTATTCCTAGTGTGGAATTGGTTGATAAGGCCATTGTTGATGCATCTTTTGGGTTTAGAGATAGTCTACCATCTAGACCATGTGACATAGTTGATTTAAATGAATCTCTTGATTGTTTGTGTGCTAGATCCACTGTACGTGATAGATGCTATTAGATTAATTCTTTCATTGAGACTAGTAAGTTCCTCACATATATTGATCAACATGATTCCTCACTGGCATGTAATGATGATAAGACTGATGAAGCAGTGAATGTAGCATGTGATGAGAAGATAGGTAGTGAAATTGTTGAACAGCTTATTGCTAATGATGAATCAGACTTTAATCTTAAATGCTTATGTGATAATATGCATACATATCCTGTATGTATTGAGATTAATGAATTTCTGGAGTCTGACAAGTCTGTTGAATCCATGGAATCCTGTGTTTGCACTAAAATTGTTAATAAGACTGATTCTTCTGATCATACTAGTGTTGATGAGAGCATGCATAGTGATAGTGCTGATATTGAACATCCAGTTGATCCTTATGTTGTTGTTGATACTAGTGAGAGACTAGATTTTGTTATTCATCATTGTTTAGAATCTTACGAGCCTACTGATGTCTCTTTGGTCAGGGAAGATACTATTTTTCCTATTGAGAGTCCTGAACAGATTCCTAAAGTTGTTAAGCTAATTCCCAACAATCAACAGACACTCCCAGCTGAGATGAAGCAAATGCCAAATGCCTCTAACTTAAAGGACTGTGAGAAGTTATAATTTAATTCTTCTATTGATGCACTGACTCTTACTAATGAGAGTCAAATAGATTTTATTAGTTTTAATAGATTTCTAGAGAGTTCAAAGTATAAATTTAATTTCAAATTTTCTTTCTTTAGCTTTAAATGTCCTAAATTTCATTTTTCTTCTTTTCTTGCTCCTAAAATTGCTAAATATGACTTTCCAAGATTACTGATGGTTGAGGAAGTCCATGAATCATCCCTAAATGATTAATCAAAATGTTTCAAAGTGGTTAGACTGAAGTTTGTTCAGCTAAGGAGGAATAAAGTTGTTTTAATTTTAGTTTTTGATACATATGATTAGTTAGTCTTTTATAGAGTTCTTTATAGTTTAGGATTTAGTTTCTCTTTTTCTTTTCTGCATTACAGTTTGTTTTGTTTTTATTTTGTAAGAAATAAGTTGTGATCTTCGATTCAAGTTCATCCGGTTGTATACTCTCCTTTCACTTTCTTTATATTGTGTTATTTATCTGCTGACTGGACTATGTGCTGACATTGAGGACAATGCAACATTTAAGTGTGGGGGAGGGGAGAGTCATTTCATCCATGTTATCTTCTCTTTGTTTTGTTAAAGAAAAAATTGAATTGAAAACTTTTGAAAAAAAATTTTGAAAAATAGCATGATTTTTTTTAGTTTTTCTGTGAAAGTTGCAAGTTGAGATGATTGTAGCTTGGATTCACTTAAACATGACAAGCAATGAATCTTGTGTTTTGATTCAAGTGAAGTGGCAATGAATTTGATTTCAATGAATTATTTGATAGCTATTAGCTGGTGAGAAATTGAGCCATATTTGTTTATTTCTAGTGTGTATTGTAACATCCCTAAAATTAGGATTTTCTAATTATTTAGTATTTTATGTAATGAATTTATTAAGCTTTAATAAAAAAATTTGAATGAAATAGCTTCGTATATGAGAAGTATAAGCTAAATAGGACCTATAGGAATTTTTGAGATTTTATGGGTTACAAGGGCAAAATTGTCATTTGCCACCCGAACAAACTTTGATAATTTTTCTAGAAGGAATGGGAATATTAGGGGAATAAATAACTCCTAAAACTCCTTCAGGGTTTTTTAGCCCTTTAGCTATTTCTATAGTTATTACAACTTCTTTTTCTATCTAGCTCATGGCTACTGATCGGGCTAATCAAATCCTGGACTAGATCTCGCCCAACCATCCAGACAACGTGGCTTCATTAGACCCATCTCATCAAATTGAGTTTAACTGTGGGCCACAAATTTCTGAGATTCCTACCCGATTTTTTGATATTTGTGCCTAAAGCCATGAATAGAGGGTGAAACTAAAGTTCTCTAAATTTTCAGGTAATTTATACATTTTGCCTTGCATATAACTCTTCTTTGCATTTTAGTCCCCGGCTCCTTCATACTTGACTTCGAAGACTCTTCGAGACCTTTTGGAAAAATTAAACGAGACCCGTATAGGGACAAATAATATTAAAATATAGTAGAGAACTTAGAAAATACAGATTAAATAAGATATTATGGAAAACCTAGGAAAATAGTGGCAATTTTGTAAGTCTAACCAGGGAAGAGCTAACGTGGCACCAAGAAGCTGGGAAGGTGCTGATGTGGCACCATGTAGAAAAGAAAGAGATGATGTGGTGCCATGTGTGAAGAAGAAGCTAGAAGTTGGAAGAGAATTATGAAAACTGCACGAGCTGCGGAGTGATTAGACAGGTTGTGTCAACAAATCTTAGAAATCTCACACATTGCAAAAAAGTTACCGTTGATTTTAGCATAGCATAGACGCTGACTTAAGCAGCATTAAATACCATCTTATCTTCACATATTATGAAAAAGTAACTAGAGTAATCAAATGGTTAATATTCATCCATAAAATGTGATACGATCTAAACCGTTGATGCAATCTAATAGCTTAGATTTCTTCACCTTCTGAAGATCAAACCACCACCTTTGATCTAAATCTAAAGGCCTACATTTTATCTCTTATTTCAAGGTTAAATCTTGACTATTTAGGTGATCTAAAGGCTAAGATCTTCCACCTTAAAGTTAATTAAATCCTAACTATTCATGACTAGTATATATATGAACTACACACACACTTTCATGCCATTTTCTCATACACAAATACACACCAAAATTCAGCCAAGACAAAGAAAAGGAGAAGGAGAAGGAGCTCGGCCTAAGGAAGAAGAGAAGGGAGAAGGAAGAGAGAAGAAAAAGCCATGGGGCATATCAAACACCGCAGAGCTAAGGTAACATAGATAGCCTTTCTTCTTCTTGGTTTTTCTTCTATTTTTCTCCAAGAATTCTTCTCTTCTCTTTCTCTCTAAATTTCGTACATGGCATGAGGAGATGGGAAATTTTGTTGTTTCCATGAATTCTAGCCAAGAAAAGATGGAGAAATCATATATATGGCTTATGGATTCATGTGATTCAAGAACATTCCTAATCTTGACAATTTTTCTACAAATCAAGAAGCTTTGTATTTCAAGATGCCGGGAGAAATTGAAGAGAAAATAAAGGGGAAGTGATGGAAGAAAGCCTAAGGAAGAGGAAGATTAATACAACTTTGATTTTCATGAAGAAATTGGCAAGAAAACCCTAGAATTTTACCTTGAGAAAATTGTAGAATCCATATGAAATCTTTAAAAATTGATTGAGGGCTTTTGTTTATCATCCTTGAATATGTATGTGTGGCTATTTGGTGACATGAAAATGAAGCAAAATCACATGTCTTCTTGAATGTATAGATTTGGCCAACACATGTACATATACCTAGGGAAGAATTTTCTTAAATCCTACTAAATTAGGTTAATATACATGAAAAATAAGGCCTATGGTGAAATTTTAGTGAATTATGGATCATTGTATAAAACGTCAAATTTTTTAGGAAAAGTGTTGACCAAGATGTTCTTGAATTTTCCCTGATGATATTTGATATGTTTTGCACGATTATTGTGATCTAATATGTCCTATGTGCTGTCTGGATTATGCTGATATTATTTTGTGAATTTTGGAGCGTTTGAGATAGTTGGAAGATTATACAATAGTATGTCAAGAATAGAATATATGGTAACATGTGTTTTGGAATTGCACTGTTTGCTATGCTAATATATTATTTGATTTTTTCACATAGATAATATGTTGTTTATTGCCTGATTATATGAGCATGGGTTATTTGGTAAAGGACTGGCCAATATATAGGGCGGACAGGGGGTGAGCCCAAAGAACTGGCCAATATATAGGGTGGATAGGGGGGTGAGCCCTATGTATGTGCCAGAGTTGACCATTGGGTAGTTGTTGTTGTATTGGATATCTAATCTTAAAGATATTTGAAAATGTTTAAACAACTAATTTACAGACTCCAGTACACAATCATGCTATCGAGATTATTTATGCACAGAGTTATACAAGGCAGTTTTTTCCCAAATATACCTATATGCCTCGATCAAATGATAGCTTGGATGACATATTATTGTGATATTGTATGACTTTCTTTGGGTATCCACTGAGGGACGCCGCAGTAAAGGAAGCAGGGGTGAGCCTACTACACCATGGCAGTGCAAGAAGAGCTAAGCTTGAGCCTACCGAAACCAATGCGACATAGTCTGAGTGTTGGGCCTGGCAGTCTCCAAGGCCTAATGGTCAAGAGAGAATAAATATTATTTGTGATATCTTCTCTATTCTATGCATGTAGAGATCTCTTGAATATCTTGCAATTGTTGAATATCAATTATGTTGAGATAATTTTTGTGTTCATCCATGTCTTATCTTTAGACGTAATATGCCCATCCACTTTGCTATTTCATATTCATGTTAGATATTGCTAATAGGTATATCTCTCTGCTTATATTGTTCGATAAATTAACTGTCTTACCACTATATTGCTTGTTGTTCGTTAAAAGTACTTGGCTCTTCATGGATATTGTATGGTATTAATCCTGTCTATGTTACTGAGAAAATTATTTCTCACTCTAGTGTGGTTTATATTTTTCTTAGATGCCGATCTACCAAGTGACCCTAGAACTCCAGGCGGAGTGGATCCAGTTCCCACTTAGGGGATGGGTCTTCGTCATCCATAATATACGCATCATATCATGTGATGACGTTGTTCATGCTGTACTGGTATATTTTGTGTCCCCAGGAGAGCTGGAGTCCCACACATTCCAAATGGGTGGAGTTGAACCTCTTGCTCCTCTATTTGCATGAACCGAGGCCCAATTATTGATACTAACCCTTTTGTTATCTGGCGGACTTTCTTCTTGAATGGTTATAGGATAGATTCCCTTTTGATGTGATGTGACTTGTATAACCTTCCCTTGTGAGGGAACTCTTGAACTAATTTGTATAAGTTACAATGTATTTTTTGTTATTGTTGTAGTGCACTACACCCTTAGTTAGATTTTATTATGAAGGAATAATTAAAATAGATAAAGTGATTAAACTCATATAAGGAATTCTCACAAATATATATAAATAAAAAAGGGTATTAGAAGAGGTGTTACATGTATTCACCTATCTTTGCTTTCACTCTAAAACTTGTCTTGATTCTTAGTTGAGACCACATTTGCATTTGCATGTATGGAAATGATAAGGCATTCATTTCTTTTATAGCTAGTAAGCCAAAAAGCCAACCTACATACATTTTATCCATTGTTTAGCCACTTGGGACTTGATTTTCTTTTCTTGTTAGCCATAGCCATTAAAAAAGTTTCCCACCTTATTTTAAGATGCCTTAAGGATTTTAAGGAGCATTACATCTAACTAGGATGAGAATGTATATCTTACATCCATTTAGGCCATTGTTACTAAAATTTGAGGAAAATGTACAAAGTTAAAGAAAAGAAGAAAGAGCAAAAAGAAAACAATGAATGAGAGGTTTGAAAAAAAAAAGAAGAAGAGGAAAAGAAATTAAAAATCAAAAGAAAGAGGTCTTTTGAATTGAGTTTATAGTTGCCTGTAGTTGTAGGAATTAAGGCCTTGAATGCACATTCTTCTCTATTCTAAATCTCCATTGATTGCTCTTGAGGCTCTAAGGTATCCATTGGTTTGTCTTTTCTTGTTATCCATTCATTTCATTCCTTTACCTTACTACAACCCTGAATAAAGTCCTATTGATTTATGCTTTGCATTTGACATAGGTGGTGGAGATTTAGAAACTTGACAAGCCAATGGTAGTGAAATTGGATAGGTGAAGTTTGAGTGAAACACATTACCTAAACACTTGAAAGTTAAAAGTAAACACCAATCCAAGTGAAGGACTATGTATTTTGATTCATTCTTTTCAATTGAAATTGCCATGGATCTCATTTCTTGATGCAAGTGAAAATATCTTTGATTGTTGAAGTGATGAAAAGTTATGATTAGTCTCTAGCTTGTGATTTTTACATGTTCTTTTCCATTTTCATTTTCCACTTGCCATTCCATTTGCTTTTCTTTTGATCTTGAGCTTTGCCCAGGAGTACAAAGGTTTAAGTGTGGGAGAATTTAATGAATGCTAGTTTTATATACATGAATCCTCCTAATTTTGGGCTTTTAATGATTAAATATGGCTTTTAGATTTCAATTAGATGAGATTTTATTTTAATAGCCACTCTTTGCACTTTAGAAAATAATTTACAAAATCTTGGATTTTTAATGCATAAATTTCTATAGATAATTTTGTAATTTTTCCTACTTAATTTTTTTCTTTCCATTCTTGGTGTGCAGATCATTGGGCTTTCTTAGTTTCATACATGGGATGGACTTCCACATGTGGCTCCACTTGTAGCAAACACACACTCATATATGGAGAAGAGAAATTAATGAAAAGAAGGTATATGAAGATGCACATGAGCATACACTAGTTCTACGTGGCAAAGGATTCACATATGCAAGTTGGTCAACGTGATTTACTAATGAAGCTGCATGAAAGGAAGCTACAGGTAGAACATGGTTTATGAAGAGTAGGAAGAAGTTCCATGTAGAGAACAACACACACACCCACGGGGTCATCAAGAAAATGTGTTGAATGAGGTCTAATACATCAGAGAAGAAGGTTTTCAAGTGGAGAATGAGTGGGAAAATGTAAATGAAGCTACGGGCCGAAGATGGAATACAGGAAGAATAAGAAGAGGCTCAAGTTGATGACTTTCACAAGTCTGAAAAGGAAGAGCTGCACATGGAAGGAACAAGTAGCATAAAGAGAAGAAGTAACACAAATGAATGAAATAAAAAGAGCACACGATGAAGCACTAGCTGCAGCATATAATGAAGAGGATTAACATCGAAAAATGCAAAGAGTAGAGTAGTATATGAAATGAAGGAAGAAGCAGACTTGTGATGAAGAGATGGGAGCTGAGAACATGCAAAGCTAGGGACCAGCTAAAGAAGCGTGGAGCTGATGTGGGAAAAAACATAAAGAAGCGAGCTGAACCACGTGAGCAAGACGTGGAACAGACATTGAGTAAAATGTGAAGAACTTCTAGCTATAGGCTAAAGAAAAGCAACAAGTAAGAAGCACGTCAACTTCTATCATGTACGATGCACCCACAGTAAACTCTAAGAGCACGTAAAGATAAGAAGAAGCATGCAGAATACATGAAGGAAAGAATTAAAGCAATGGGTTCTAGCACAGTGGCTACATGAGGGAATGCGTGATCATTATTGGGGCAAAAGGCAGCACAAGAGACAAGTAGCTAAGTAGGGAATAAGCTATGGGTTTTATGTGGAATAGTAGCACGGGCTAATGAGCATATAAGAAGCACGTGAATAGAGCATGAAGAAAACACACGAGGAATGCAGTAGCATCAACACGAGAATTATAGGAAGATTATAAATGAGGCACGTGACTATTAAGTGAAGAAAAGAACGTGGGCAGCATGTGAGAGAGGGTGGAAGATCAACGCGAGCTGGAGGGATTGTATTCATTCACGCCACTTTGTCCAGACCATCCACTACGCCCCATTCCTCTCCATGCCACTTTCATCCATCTTACTCCATCCATCCACCAATGAAGCATTAATCCTCCACCTTGTGATTAGCTTGGAAGAAGTCCTTGGAGAAGCTTGAATCCATGGGAAGAACTCATAATTTTGGCTAAGAATTTTCCTACTTTCCTACACTTATTCTTTTTCTTGTACAAGCTTGGTTAAGTTGTATTTGATTAGGAATTCGTGTAATTATAATTAGTGGCTAGTTAGACACTAATTAGGAAGCCTTTTTGTTGATTAATTGGTTGGATTAAACACTAAATTTTACACTTTTCTTTAATTTCCCATGTATGCCATGAAGGTGTTCGATGAATTACATGAGTGAAATTATGTGCTTGATTGTTTGATTTGAGGATTCCTTAGTGTTTAGTTAGTTAATTAAACATCTTTGAATGATGATTCAAAGGCTAATTATGTGACAAACCTAACTTCTAGTCATTATAATTAAGGTTAAGTACCCGATTAACAATCATAAATCTAGATTAAAAGTCATTATGATTAATTAAATTCCGAAAATGCAAGAAAATTTGAACCTTAATGTTATTAGAGTCATTAACCATATAATTACAAGTACTCATGTATATAAGGAAAACAAACATTCATTTATAAGCCTTTGATTCTATTACCTATCAATTCCAACTCACAAGAATCTTCGACTAATATTTTTAAGTTATTCTTTAAGGTTACCATATGACAAACCAAGATTTCCTAATTAATATAAAGGTTTTAGGACATTTGCTGTGGCTAAATTATACTTAGCCTCGCCCAATTCCTCTCAGTTTCACCCCTTGCATCGTTACTAATTTCGCTGCTGCTTACCTACATGGCGCCATGGTGAGGAAACTTCTTGGAACCTACCTCGCTCGCCTCTCACTATTGGCCGTGGGCAATTCCCTTGTTAGCCACAGCTAATTCCTTTCTGGAATACCTAGGACATTTTCACAAAAGTTTGTTATGGCCAATTCCCCCTTTAGCCATGGCGAATTTCTCTCTGGATGACTCATAGTTTAGCCTCTCACATTTCACTGTGGCTAATTTCACATTTTACCGTGGTGAATTACTCTCTGGTACTCTCCCTGGGCAACTTCGACTCTATTGGCCCGGCTAACAATATTTTGGCTGCGGCTAAATACCTTTTGATCCTACAACTTCTAAAATCTTGCCTCATACTCTCCACTCTCCCTCCAATAACACCCTAGGGCCACTCTACCTTAATTTATTCAACTCTAATGGTATTTATGTACCTTATTTACCAAGCTATTCTACCATTACCAATTCAAAACTTAAGTATAAATTCTTGCTCATCCAATTACCATATGTCAGCAAATTCATAGATTAATAATGGTAGAATTTCATAAGCTTCCAACAATTATCATTCAAATATGCATTCCCTCAAAAATTTCATGCATCATTGATTCAAATCAACAATCTCATATCACCCATGATGACATTCCCAATAGTAAACCATATCATGAATTCAACAAAGTTAATACATCAGATACTATAAGTTTATTCATCCAAAACTAAGCTACATTGAGACTTAACCCCTTAATAAATACATTCCAACTAATCAAAATATAAGCGCCTACACTTGGCAATATGATTACATGATGATGCTATGTATAAGATTAACAAAATTACATCTACTCTATTCTACTCAAACCAAGTGTAGCTCCCCACACCAGGCCTCAGCTTATGGATGTTCATCTACTTGCTTGCCCTTATCCTTACCTGAAGAACCTTCACCTGAAAGTATAATCCCATGAAACGGGATGAGATGCAAATCTCAATAACCAAGGCAATTCCATCATATATTCCAGTTTAATTAATATATATGCATGATTTCACATAAGCATCAGAAAACATACAAGTCATATCAGTAAATGAAACAATTAGGCTATTATGATTACTATCCCATACTAGTAATCATATTTCCATATGTTAAAGGCCAATAACACTGGGAGAGGCCTACACACGGCACCTACTCCCCATTGAGCACAACCAGGGCTTAGTGCATCTGGGGTTTGATCATAACCCGGTGCCTGATCGAAGTACATGCACAGGTGGCAGCCGCACTATAGCTCCACCATGGACTCGCAAGGTCTAATCACAATACAATAGATAGCCAATCAATTCATTCAGAATTTCCAATCATTCATGTATAGCAAATATGAAATTAAAACAGATATATGCATGGAATTAATATAGTCCCGGTTACCTCACTTATAGCCAATCCTCTAAGAGTCAATTGAATGTTACTTCAGTCTATGGACACAAAACCAAGCCATTACTATCCCTGATCATAATTTGTATAAGCAACCCATCATTTAAAAAAATTAAGCTATATAGCACTACTCAGAAACACTTACCCAATCACCACTAAAACCAAATTCGGATTCAATTGCTCCTACCCCATAAACCTCTAAATAACACCTCAAATTATGAGTAAATTCGCACAAAAATAATACCAATATTATAAATAAGCTATAGGAGTCTCAAACTAGAAAAGAAAGCATCAAAATGGAGAGTTTATACTTGCCTAATGTCAGCCCTAGCCTTAACCTACGAATTTTCACCATGGAAACATCAAATGGCAAGTTTCAGATTTTAGGTGTGGGTGAAAATACTCCAAATGAAAAACTAATATAGCCAAAATGAAGAGAAAGAGAAGGGGATTAAGTTATATAACTAGTACTTTGACTGATTTTGAGCTTAAAAGTGAGAAATAGTAGATTTTTTGCCCCAAAACCTAGCCTCCCTTCAAACCTCTGAATTTCTCTTTTGTGTTTCAGCAAAATGGGGAAGCAGCTGAAGTGTTTAGGGTTTTAGTTAGATTAAGTTGGGTCAAATATGGGTCATGGGCTGCTCTAAAAATCTAACTCCAAATGGGCTTCAGATTTTAACTTTGTTGGGCCAGCTTTAAGGTGTTGGGCTGCAGAATTTCATTAGGCCAGACCTAGTTTTAAGAACTCCATTGCTTTGGGTCTGCACAAGGTTTATTAGGCCATTTATAAAAGCCTATACAAGGTGGATCTTAGGCCTCTATAATATTGAATTAGATTGGGCCTGCACCTAACTCATTGGGCCTCCATTAGCCTCTTATCATGATCTTCTATATTAATTTGGGCCTAGATGAAGTTTCTATCCTAATTAATTCTCAACTTATATTAATAATTTATCTCTCAAAATTTCCATTCACTTAATTTACCCGATTATTCTATATTAATTATTCTTAATTATCCTAAAACCATGATTAACACCTTAATTAATTTTGGAGTGTTACAAATTAATCGGTTAATCAATCAAATTGAGTCTTCATTGATCTTAAAGACAAGAATTAATGATTTAATGAGAGATTGAGGTTTGAATGTAACATTACTTTGTTAATCTCTTAATTCTTGAGTGGTAACCCAAGATAACTTGTTATGAACATAATTAGGGACTCTTAAGCTAGAATTAATCACAATTAGATTAAGATAAGGATAGTAAATACTAAGAGACGAATCCAAAGCTAGTCACAAGGACCATTATCAACCATAATTCATCTAATTAGGTAGAATTTAGGAACTTTATTTCAATTTTATTTTACTTAGTTTAATTAGATTAAAAACTCCCTTAGTTTAGAAATTTTTAGAGTCTTTTAGCACTTAGAAAATTCAATTAAACATTGAACTTCATTTCCTAGGGAGATGACTTAGGCTACACCACTAGCTATATATTTTTCAACCTAGTTTTATTTTGAAGGTTTCATGACAAGACCCGTCAGTTGGCCAAACCCAATATCATGTAACCATTGTTGCAAACAAACCATAACATTGAACACTAATACACAAGCACGTCATAATTGAGCTCAGAGTTACTATTGCCAATATATTACAAGTTTTTCCAATAATCTAAAGTATTCCTCTCGTACTTTTCATTATCTGCCCTATTCTCGTAGGATAATCGGGGAAAGCATGATTCTTTTCTTTACTTCGTCACGAGATCACTACACATTGCCTGACTATTTTTTTTTTACTTCAAGCACTATCATGTTAGAAGGGCATCGATGCCAAGGACAAGTGTGCTTTCTTAAGTACTCAAGCACATTAACTGAATATCTATTCTCAATCTAGTATGTCCTCGTTTTGAACACTGTTATATCCTCTCTTTTTATCTTTCTTACCTTCTTACTCAGGTAAAAGGATGTTCTATTACTGGCTATTTCTGTTGCCAGTTCAGGTTTCTTTATGCTCAAGAGCACCTACATTTTCCTGGGGTTCCTCCTTTTATTCACTCTCTGTAACATCAAGGGGGTCTACTTTTCACTTATACTCTTACTCTGCTCTTAGCTAGACCATCCCTTAGTAAGAAGGATTCTATTTCATATAATCCTAGAAATTTCATTCTATAGTGCCCTCGGCTTACACTTTTCTTTGCATAATATGAGGCTCACCTTCTTAGGCAATCTCTAGCACCCTCGAGCTTCCCTGAGGGTATTAAGGCATTAACTGTCTGTCAAATCTTATTTCTACATTCGGATTAGAGTTGGGCTTTCTCTCTGTTCAACCTTTTTAACCTCATCCCCAAAAGTACAGTATACTATTTCTAGGGTTCTACTAACCCAATCCAGGACATATACTCTTAATGTCCGGATTCTACCTTATTGAAAACTTATGCTCTATCGAGTGCTCTAATCATGCATGTGCCTTAACCCTATATCATTCTCATATTAGGGAGCTCATCTAACTAACTATTGGACTCCTATCCGTTTACCTCTCTGGCTCAGTTTACTCATCTAATCATGGCTAAAGTGAGGGCATCTTTTCTGTAGCTAGTTTCTCAGCTCTTCCTTACTTCCCTTATCACTATACTTTATGACTCAGGGGGGTCTATCTAGGGGAATTTACTAACCACTACTGGGTGGTTTCTGGGACATCAGAATGTCTCATCTTTCCTTTCTCAATCCAGGGAGAACTTTTACTGAGCCTTTTCTTACATACGTCACCTGGAACGATGCTACTGGTCAGCTTCCCTAGGCTTTAGCTTATGCTCAACCTGGGCTAGTCATCTCATCGGACTTGTAGCTTAATAACTATTCTTATTCTTTTCTGAGCCTCTGTTATTGGGCTATTCATACTTACTTGTAGGTGTTACCTATGAGGTATACCTTTTTAGGCCACTCATTATATGCCTCATTGCTAGTAGCCTTATCTTACGTTATTTTGAGACTACACTAACATTCTATCATTCAGTGTCTCACTGGGTAGCACTCTAGGTTGAAGTCAACGCCTCATAGGCAGGTCTCAATAACCTTATCGATTCTATGTCTAACTTTCTCTATGTTGAGCTCTTTTCTCAGTCTCATTTACTAGGCCCACGGATTTCTTACTAATATTTCGTAACTATTCACTACCCTTTTTTCTACTTATACTAGGGGTTCCCGCTCTATGTGGATCAACTAATCCCTTATCAGTTTATTCCTTAAGTTGGCCTGAATATGACCAACAAGGCATTCATGGTGCCATTTGTCACGGCTAACATATCATTCGCCATGGCTAATCAGCCTTGGGTTCAACCTAGTTTTCTTATCTTAGTTTTGGCTACAACTAATTTCTTAATTAGCTGCGACGAGAAACTCTCTTGATTGCCTCGCATGCTCACATGAAACATTCCATGAAGGAAGTGAGAAAATCCATCAAAATAATACATTTCTTTGCATTGTGTCGTGTATAAAATTTTTATTTAGTGTCACGTGGACCATGTGAGCTCATAATACACATTATCATATTTAATTACATGAATACAATTCATTTGAATCATCAAAAGTGGCCTACATCTCAAGGAACTTGAAGGAATGCATGAAATATACACATATAATTTCAACCAGATTTTGCCTCCTTTTTGTCATAACTTTGGAAAATCATAACTAATTATAAAAAAATCTAAATCATGCATTCTTAGAAATTTTGGAAAGCCACAGATGTTTATTTCATACTAAAAATATTTTCAGACCATAACATCTAACACAGAGGATGTTTGACACATGAAATGATCAATAGGTCAGGCTATCCACTAGTGCTGTCACAGAATTCTGTAGTAAACTTCAAAAATATCCAATTAATTCCACAAAAATCCAATGCATACCAATGTACCAATCTAGAAATCTGTGGATGTTAGCTAGAGGAAAAAATAACTCTAGACCAGTTCAACCACAACCAGACCTTGAAATCTAATCAAATAATAACTGAGGTCAGGTGAAGTTCTTGATACTTGATAGATTTTTTGAAAATCCATATCTTCTTCCCTAGATATCCAAATGAGGTGCTTCTAGTTGTCCCAAGTCATTGTAAATGTCTAGTGTCTCTGTATAAAATTTTATGGTAATTGGAAATCATTTGAGCCATATGTGATAGATTTTATTTTTAGATCAGTATGAACAGTGACATGACCAAAACCAAAAAAGTTTCCGATTTTAAAAATTCATCAAATATTTTTTAGACCTCCAAAAATTTTGTTCTTTAGCTTTCCAAAAATCTCTCAACAAATTCTAATTGCATGCCAAATCTCAGATCAAGAAGAGTTCATTTGGATAAAAAGTGATACAGGGTTCCATTATGATCAATTTTGGCTCTATATGGGATACCAAAATGTCCAAATGGCTTTCCTTGGGGTTTGGCACCTCATAGGCAAGTCCAAAAGCATAATTAGGACTTGTGTGAGCTGCCCACATAGTCCCAACCCTCATGCATCTCATTTTGGTCATCTCATCCATACATATGCATAATTCCATAAACTAATTCAAGAAGCTACATTGCCCATACATACTCAATTTGCATACTAGTGGTCACATAATATATTCTCCCATTTAAATATAACATATTATCATAATTATATATGTTCCAAAGGCCATAGACCATTTACAATAATAATTGACATCATTAGGCATCATTATGGCTTCAAAGAGCAAAAACCATATATATTGGTGTCAATCTCTTCTCTTCAAGGTGGTTGGCTTCTATTACCTTGTTCACTTAGTCCACCTAGCATGTTAGATCATTGGAGAGGAGGGAACGAGATTCAAAGAATTCCAATAGCTAATCTCTCATTAAATCATACATAATGGATGCAAACAAGTCTCATAGATGCATGTATGGTCATGTAGACATTTGCGAACAACTAAGAGACATTTTCATCATTTGAGAAAGTCACACATAGCATACAAAGACTTGTCAAGCAAGTGGATTGGCCTTACCTAGTTTCTTATGGATATTGGACTTGCCTTACCTTCTTTAAGAGATTCTTGGACTTAACCATGCTCTTGGGAGTCCATCTTGCTTTTAGGAGACTCTTTACTTTGTCTCAACCAATCTTAAGGGTTCTTGGCTCATCCTCACCATGGTTAAGGGTTTTTGGCCTCACCACACTTAAGCAAATCCAAGCATATATCATAAACATCATATAAAATATAATAGGTTATCATGGAACCATAGCATATAAAATCATGCTAGCATACATTTCATGGCTTGAAAATACACATACACACATTTTAAGACAAGCTAAGCACACATCCATACATGAGGGAAGGTGGAGAAAGCTACCTTGTACATAATTACACACTTTTTCTCTTGAATCCAAGCCTTCTCTTTCGGCGACACATACACAAAAGTGTAGGGTGGTTTCTCTTGGCCTAAACACAATTTATGGAAGCTAATTAGGTTCATGGACTCATTTCTAAGGCCATACAATTTGTTTAGACACTATCTTGACCTATAAATCTCATTATGGTTCCATAAATGCACCTAATGAAGCAACAACCCTTAAATAAATTCTAGGCTCCATTTTTTCCTACCAAATATGATTCTTGACTCCTTTTAAGCCTCTTGGAGTCATCATACAATCAAAACCAAGAGCCTAACTACATGTTGCTTCTTTAGGTCATAATATGGAATCTGAAGCACTAACTCACTTTCTATGGGTTCAATTTTTTCCAAGGCCTTCCCTCATTTTCATTCATCATATATAACTTAAGAATGAGCTTAGAAAAATTTGAAACTCTCCTTATGTCATACCTTATTATATAACACTTTTCCTACTACACATACCTCGTATAGAACTTAGAGGAGTCAATGGGAACTTGAACTGATTAAAATGTTTTTTTTTAAAACTTCTTCATACAATTTCACTATTCATTTGTCATTTCTCGAATTTTGTCCAACCTTGAAAATACATAATTAATTTTAGAAAAATCGTATGAGGTTGGTTCAGGACTCTACTTTAAGCTCTCTAAGTCATTTATAAGAAAAAAAATACTTACTTAGCATAGCACATATAGATTCATATAAGTTGCCCTACAACAAACTAGACGATTTTACCCCTCATTTATCATATTATTATTTTGCCTTTATATAAGCACAGGCATTCTTGTATTTTAGGCATACTAGTCATAGTCTTTTTACTTTAAGGTTGGGTATATACATGGCTTTGTTACATACCCTATTATCATACACTATTATAACACAACTCATATATACCATAATCCAAAGATACTTAATTACATGACAAAATGTGATGCATAAAGGTGAGGTTCTCAATTTATGCCTCCACACCCTTTCCCTTTCTTTGCTTGAACTCGAACCTAGCATGGGTTATATTTGGGGTAAGCTTATGAAATCTCAGTAGTAGTAAACCAATCTCATTCATAAGCAAGCATGTAAATACATAGCATAAGGCCAATCAAGATGTCGCGTACCACATAGTAATACATGGAATTTCATACAAGGCCAAGTACAATCTAAGCATACATGTCTCCTCTTATAGCATAAATGACAACTTGATATAGCATAATACTCATCATTATACAAACATACAAGCTTAAAGAAAGAGAAAGGAAAACTACTACCTTAGCAATCTTGCTCCTCAAGCTTTAGAATCTAGTTTACTTACTTTTGGAGTTCTCAAACAAATATCAAACCCTATAATCATAATGATAATTCATTATAATCAATACATAAACCTTAACTTCTAAAGTAATATGACCCTTTTAAACTCATTGGAATCAGAAAAATCCAACTCCTTTCTTTCTAATTCACTATGGCTGAATAATATGCCTTTCTTGGCCAAAATTTAGAAATTTTATTCCATGAGTTTTGGGGGCTTTCCTATAGGTATTCCTAGCTAAAAAGACCCTTTTGAATCCATAAAATTATCAAATTCCAGCCCCAACAACACATTTTGGTCATAACATAATCTAGCTCCGTTTTAGGCCTAAAAGTGAGTTTCTTTGGTTCTAAAACTTCCATAGCCTCTTCCTTTATGTTTTAGGACTTTAAATTTGGTATACATGACTTTAAGACATTAAGAAAACACTATAAAAATTTTGGGAAAATTCGGACAGCATCTTCCTAACATTTCCATTTTCCCAAAAATTACAATCTTTGTGTTTTTCAAGGTTCTAGCATACAACAAAATGGATGAGCTCATATGGCCTCCATAGCCAATATATAAACTCCATTCATAGGCCTTCATATTCAACATATAAACTCTATTTCTAATGATCCATATGCTGTCCAAAAGTGACTTATAGCTAGGGTTTAACAAAACTAACTTAAAACATGTGATTTTTAAGTGCAAGGTGGGGGAAACTTACTCTTTAAGCTTAATCCTTGCTTCCTTTGCTTTTCTCATACTAAAACCCCTTATTTTCCCACTTAGAGCAACATTCCACCTTGAAGAAAAGATGAAGATGCAACTACCCTTTGGAGGAAAAGGTTAGAGGATGAAGAAGATGAAGAAATTTAGTGAAGAATGGTGGTAGTTTTGCTTGATTTCACTTCTTCTTCCACTTTTTCTCCCTCTCTCTCTCTCTCTTCACATTTTTCTCTCCTTATCCCTTGTGTGTGGAATGAAAATGGTGGAATGGAGGTGAAGGAGATGAATTTAAATGAAGTTAAATGGTCATACTAAATTTGGACCCTTAGATCAACCTTTTCAAGATCAAATCTTAACCTTCTATTCCTTTTTTTCTTTTGATTTTTTAATTCCATAACTAAATATCTTCTTCCAAAAATTCTTGGCCACACACTTGAATACCTTTTCTTAACCCTTAAGTTATGGTTAGTAACCATGGTTAATTTTCTTAACTCAACCATGGTTAATTTCTAACATAAGCATGGTTAATTCTTTAAAGTAACTAAAATCCTTTTCTTCTTTCCTTTTTATTTTTTGTTTATATTTGGGTTTCATCTTCTTTAAAGCCTTAATTATATCTTCTTTTCTCTTATTGGGCCTTTAGAATTGGCTATTGGGCCTTACAACAATCTAAAAATCGGTATCTGGGCCCGATTAAAGTTTTACGGCACAATACATACCTTTAGACTTTTTAAAATTTATAAATATTGTTTCCTCTACTTTCTAGCCATACTGAGCCTCAAACATAGATCAAGGGCCCTCAAGCTCGATCCTTATGAATTTTAGTGTCAATCGGACATCCGCGTCTTTAGGTGTAATTTTCACTGTTCTGTATTATGATTGTGCTATAAAATTTTCATTTATTGCAATTTAGTCCCTAAAACTCCTTTAGGGTTTCTTAACCCTTTCGCTATTTCTACTTCTATAGTTGTTACAACTTTTTTTTTTATTTTGCTCATGGCTACTGATCAGGCTAACCGAATCTCAGATCGGATCCCACCCGGCTATCCAGACAATGTGGCATCATCGAACCCGTCTCATTAAATGGAGTTTAACCGCGGGTCACAAATTTATGAGATTCTTGCTCAATTTTTTTGATATTCGTGCCTAAAGCCACAAATAAAGGGTGAAACTAGGGTTCCTTGAACTTTCGGGTAATTTATACATTTTTCCTGGCATATAACTTTTCTTTGCATATTAGTCCCTGGCTTCTTCATGCTTAACTTCGTAGACTCTTTGGGACCCTTTCTTTTTCACCTATTTTAGCCTTAATTTTAGGGCACCTCTAGCCTTGACTCATCATTATTTGTAGTCTAGAATATTATTCTAATTTTATTGGACCTCAATTCACTTTATTTAGGGGACTTCTTGTTGTATCCAATGAATTTCATACATTGACGGAGAAAATGTATGTTACGTTTCTCGCGTTTTCTTACGTTTTCTTGCATTTTTTAGGGATTGGATATTACATACTAGGTATGCTAACCTCTCTTGGCCAAACCTAGGAAGCATTTTGCTCTCCATGGACTTTGCTTTGTTTTCTTGATGGAGGAAGCACATGGGGAGACTTTTAGGGATCTTAGGAGCTCATTTAAACTCTCATTTAGACATAGGAATCAAGGTATCAAATCAGATTTTGCAAGAAACATATGAAACCCTAGACTTTGCATCTTGAATTTTCATGGTTATTTGTTAATTCTCTTTGCTTATTCTTAATCTCCATACCCTTTTTCCTAAGAATCACCCTTGGTTCAGCTCAAAAACCAAGCCCTCCTATGGTTTCTTATATGGGATGAAATGGGTGGAGAAGGGAAGCAAGAGGTATCAACCATGGAAGAAGAAATTACCTTGTTTTTCCTTATTTTCTCACTTGAATATTGTTTTCTTTGAGCTCCTCTCTTCAAATCCGAATTTTTCCCTTAATTTCTCCTTTAAAATAGATCCATATACCTCATTATAATCATAGGAAATAAAGGAGAATGAAGGAGAAGAGGTTTGGAAGAGAAAGAGCATGAAAAACTACTAAATTTCCATACCTTAAGCCTTTGATTTCTCCTCCTCTTTGCCTTCCTCTTGTGCGCCACTCTCCCTAGGGTTTTCCTCTAGTTTTGGGCAGAACTTGGTCATGCAAAATGAAGGGAGAAGAAGGGTGCATCATACATATAGGTGGGAGGAGGTTACATTTTTCAAAAATTTCCATTTTGCCTTTCGTTCTTGGTATTTTCATTTCTTCTTCATTTTAACTCCTTTTTTAGAACCGTCTTTTCCATTATGAAATTTAGGTTCCCAATTTAGTAAAATGCCTTTGGAATCACTCAAATTGGAGCTAAAACCCTTCCCAAACGAATCGTTCACTGGAGGGGTTTTAACTGTCCCGGGGCTTTCATGGTTTTTAGGTCCTCTGAAAACTCTGGAGAACTCAAAATTTTCATTTAAAAAACCCTCCTGTGTGAATTCCAAAATTTGCTCAAAATTACAAAAATGCCATTATGTTTCGTAAGCTTTTTGTAAAAAATTGTTTCTTCATTCTAGCTCCATTTTTCTTTCAGTCTGAGCCTGGGATTCTCATTTTTAGGAGTCTAGAATGCTTCTCAAATTTTTTGAGGCCTTAACTACATCATCTCAGGGGACTTCTTTTTGTATCTAGTGAATTTCGTTCGTTGACGCAAAAACTGTATGTTACGTTTCTTATGTTTTCTCTCATTTTCAGAGAACTAGATGTTACAAGTTTCCAAATTCTAGGTTTGTGCACCTTTGAGTCAAGTTTAAAATGTTATGTTGGTGCAATCCCACGTGCTCAAGTGGCCACACAAGCTTAGGAAGCAATTTGGACACTTTGATGCTAGTTGAGACCATAAAAATGACCAAATTGGAACCCTATGGCACAAACTGACCAAATGGATGAATCTTCCCATGAAATTTGGCAGTCATGTAGAGATCATTGAGACCTTCTTAGGAAGTTAAAGTACAGAAAAATAGAAGCTCTACATAATTAATTATGAATTTTCAAAGTTGGGATTTTCTACTATTCTGGTGCATGTACTGTCCATATGGTCATTTTTGTATTCTGTCTCATTTGATGGTCAAATGGTGTCCAATGATTATGAAATTTTAGAAAAAAGACTAGAGATTATAAGATTTCTATGGCCACCAAGATCACCTCATTTGGAGGTCTAAGCAGAGAATTATGAATTTTTGAAGTTTACTATCAGTACAAGTAGCGCTACTAGACTTCCAGTACTGTTCCATCATAATTCAGTTCCTTGATGGTCTTGGCATGGTCTAGAGATATCTTTCCTTTAGAGTTAACATCTATAGCTTCTTAGATTGATGGAATTTGCATGCTTTGGATTTTTGTGAAATTAGTTATGAATTTCCAAAATTTATGACAGTAAGTTGTGACAGTAGCCCAAGTAGCTAAGATCTTGGGCACTTTTTGATTGTCAAACATCTTCTGCTTGATGTTCCATGACTTATAATTATTTTTATCATAAAGTAGACCTTTCTAGAATGGCAAAGAATGCATGATTTTTATTTTTTTTAGAATTAGTCATGATTTTTCAAAGTTTGTGACAAAAAACATGGAATTCTAGTTGAGGCTACACTATGGGATTTTATGTGTTTCTTGCACTTGCATGAGTTCTAGTCCACTTTTGTGATGGATTTAAGTTGTATCTATGGAATTAAATATGAGAATGTGATACGTGAGTCCATATGGCCCACGAGACTTCGAAAGAAAAATTTATGCATAGCGTAAAGCAAGATAACTCAATATTTTAATGCCATTTTTCTTGTTTCCTTATGTAATACTTAGCATGAGACTTAAATTAGCATGAGGCAAAGCTAGAAATCTATGGTGTTACATAGCTGATCTAGTTTGAGTCTAAGATTTGGCTTGCATTTAGACTCTTGAAGCTTTTTGCCAAGCTAAGAACTAAAATTTTTTTTAGAGTTGTTCAAAATATTTTACAAAGTTTAGAAATTGGACAAAATTTTATATTAGGCGTTGGTACTGTTCACACATAACAAATTTAGTGTCTCGGGTTTTTTAGGGGTCAAATGAAGTCCAATGCTTAAGAAATGTTATAGACATATAACAGACATTATTAGCTTTCTAGGGCCACCAAGCTTGCAAAAAAAGAAAAAAGGAGTTATATAGAAGGAGTTATGAATTTTTGAATTTGAAGGTCTGACTATCCCTGAATACTATAGCAATTTCTTATATGCCATGTACTTCATGGGACAAATGAACTTGGATGGTCCTAAAATGTTTATAGCAATTAAGTCTTATCTTAAGCTTTATGTGGCCATAGAGAGCACCTAATTTGGAGTTGTGTAGCTTAAGATATGCAATCCTAACATTCAGGTTTGCTACTTGCCTCCATTTCTAACCTGTGTTATTATTACATTACATTTGACCAGGTAAAAGAGCTCAATTTCACCTAAAATTTTTACAGCATGTAGTTTACATCCTAAGCTTTTCATAGACACCTAATTTCATGATTTGGAGTTGTATAGCCCTTAAGTTATGAATTTTCAAATTTTGAATAAATTTTGGCACCTATGCTGTCATTTTGGGTTCTATGGGAATTTAAGGAGTTCCATGAGTTGTGCACCATAAATTGAGTATGAACAAAATTGTTTATGATAAAAATGATTAATGGAAACACAAGAATCAAATTTAGACCCCTATAGCTCAAAATGACCTATAAATTGCCAAATTTCAGTGTTAAAATATTTATAGATAAATGTGGCACTTGCTTGTAACCTTATATTTGCCATGTACGAGATAGTAAAAGCTAGGTGTGACAGTAACAGATAAGGAGAGTCCCCCATTCCCTAGGGAAGGGATGCCTCCTCTGTTTCCATGAATGGAGGCTTCAAACTAATTATGATATGACTTTTTAAGTAAATAGGGGATTGACCTTTTTGGTTCATTTTGTTTTCAGGGATTTTTCTTTTGAGTAGTTCTAGGATAGATCCCTTGTGATATGGTTTGTAGTTATGTAACCTTATTCCCCTATTTCTGGATTCTGTGATGACATATATATATATAGTAGTTTCATGTTCATCATATTTAGTAATCCACTACACTGTTGACACGTCACAAAGAACTTTCTACATAAAAAAATGATGATGACATGACAACTAAATTAAATCAAGTTAAATTATCTTTAAGATAAAATAAATAAATACAAATAAAATAATGAAATATGGGGATTAAAGGAAGGTGTTACATTATCTAAGACATGCGAAGGATTAGGTGACAAATGATGATTTTGTCCTTGGACTGCCTTAAATTTTCAAAAATTTCTATGAGTCATACTTATCTTATACTTTTCATATATGAAGTTAATTTATTCAAATTCATCTTATTAAAGCTTAGGTCGAGATATGTACTAAGGAAGGAGTTCACAAGCTTCTTGATTTTTTCTTGATGGGAAAGCCACTTAAGAGGGTTTCTAGAGGTCTTAGGAGCTCACAAAAATATTCAAATAGCCAAGAAAACATTCATATAAAATCAGATTTTACAAAACCCTAAAGCAGCCTATACTTTTCTATCTTGTTTTCTATTGGTTTTCCTTGGAATTTCTTGCCATATTCCATCTCCCCATGGCCTAAAACCCTTGTTTCTCTCTTGCTTTTGGGTAGAAAACTCCCTTCTTATATGGTTCTGTATAAGGTTGGAATCATACACTAAGAAGAAGCAAGAGAAGAAAGCAACTAAAGTGAGAATTTACCTTAAATTCAAGTGTGTTTTCCAATCTCTTTCTTCTTGGAATCACTCAAATTGGAGCTAAAATCTTACAAAATGAATTTATCAAAGTTCAAGCTCACTCTCATTGGAAAATGTATACCGAGAGAGGCTTTACTGGTCTCAGGGCTTTCCATGATTTTTGGGGCCTCTGAGAACTTGGGCAACTCAAATTTATCATTTAAAAAGCCCTCCTATGCCAAAAATTACACTTATTTATAAAAATGCCATTACATTTCGTCAATTCTTGTCACAAATTGTTTCTCTATCCTAACTTTTTTTTTCTTTCCATTAGAGCCTAGAATTATCATTTTTAGGAGCTTGGAACTCTCCCCAAATTTTTTGGGACATTATCTAGCTCATTTCTAAGGACTTACTTTTATACGACTCATTTTGTCATTTTACGAAAAATTATGTTCGTTACATTTTCCACCCCCCTTAAAATAAATTTTGTCTTTGTAATTTAAATATGTACGTTAGGAAAATAGCTCTAGATATTTCTGTCTCATCTCATCTTGTAGCTCCCAGGTTGCCTCCTCAGATGTCAAACCCTTCCAGACCACTTTCACCAGAGAGATGTTCTTGTTTCTCAACTATTTCAGCTTAACATCTACAATCCTCTCTGGTTTCACTATATAGGAAAGATTTTCCTGCAATTGAGCATGCTCATATTCTTTAACATGTGAGGGGTTTGGTAAGTACTTTCAGTTGGAAGACATAAAAAACATTGTGGATTTAGGCTAGGTTAGGAGGTAGGGCTATCCAATAGGCCACGGGTCCAATTTTCTCAAGGATTTCAAATGGGCCAATATACCTAAGACTAAGCTTCTTTACCCTCATAGACCGATCTACCCCAGTCACTGGAGACACCCGAATGAATACATGGTCTCTAATCTTAAACTCTAACACCCTTCTTCTTCTACTAGCATAACTCTTCTGCCTACTCTAGGCCATAAGGAGTTTCTTTTTAATTAATTTTATCTGCTGGGTAGTTTGGTCCACTAACTCATGTCCTAGTAAGCTCCTCTCACCTAGCTCAACCCAACACAATAGAGATCTACACTTTCTCCCATATAGAGCCTCATAAGGGGCCATTTGGATACTGGAATGGTAGCTGTTATTATAAGCAAACTCTACTAATGGTAGATACACATCCTAGTTACCCCTCATTTCTAACACATATGCTCTCAACATGTCCTATAGGGTCTGGATGGTCATCTTCATTTGACCATCTGTTTGGGGATGGTAAGTAGTGCTAAACTACAACCTGGTCCCTAAGGCATGCTGTAACGACCTCTAAAAGTTTGATGTGAACCTGGGGTCTCTATTGGATACCATGCTACTGGGTACTCTGTGAAGTTGCACTATCTGACATATATATATAACTTGGCTAATGTATCTAATAAATAAGTAGCCCTGATTGCTCAAAAGTGTGCAGACTTCGTTAATCTATCTATAACAACCCAGATAGCATCGTGTCCAGAGGATGTCTTAGGTAACCCCATAATGAAATTCATAGCTATGTTATCCCATTTCCACTCTAACATATCTAGGGGTTGCAATAACCCAGCTGGTCTCTGGTGCTTTATCTTAACCCTCTGGCACACTAAATATCTTGTCACGTAATCCATGACATCATTCTTCATTCTTGGCCACCAGAAAATTCTTTTAAGATCCTGGTACATCTTGGTGGCACCTGGATGGATAGTATATTTACTCTTATGTGCCTCTTATAAAATTCTCTTTCTCAATTCATTATCACAGGCACATAGATTCTATCTCAATATAATATCACACCATCCTTAGATATTCTAAAATCTGAGGTCCTACCATGGAAAATTTCACCCCTAATCTGTCTAAAAAACTCATCCTCTTTCTGGGCATCTAAGATCTGAACTCTCAACTCATTCTTAATCTAGATCTCACTCAAATATAATCTACATGGTACCAATTGGCAAGAGAGGTTCAAATTTCTAAATTTCTTTAAGAGCTCCTACTCCCTAATCATTATATGGGCAGCGTGGATGGATTTCCTACTCAAGGCATCGACCACCATGTTGGTCGTACCTGGATGATATTTCAACACATAATCATAATATTTTAGGAACTTAATCCATCTCCTCTGTCTCATATTGAGTTCCTTTTGATCGAATAGGTATTTCAAACTCTTGTGGTCACTATAAATCTCTATTCTCACACCATACAGATAGTGCCTCCAAATTTTAAGAGCAAAAACTACTGCAGCTAACTCTAGGTCATGTGTGGGATAATTCTCCTCATAAGGCCTCAACTGCCTAGAGGCATATGCCACTACCCTACTCTGTTGCATCAACACACATCCTAACCCTCTTCTCGAGGCATCCTATATACCACAAATGGTAAACTAAGGTCAGAAATAACTAGCATAGGGCAATGGTCAATCGGAGTTTCAACTTCTGGAAACTCCTCTCAATCTATCATCTCACACGAAAGGTGTATCCTTTCGAGTTAGCCTCATAAGTGGTAAGGCTATCTGAGAAAAGTCCTAAATAAATCATCTATAATATCCTGCCAAACCAAGAAAACTCTTAACCTTAGTGATTGTCTTAGACCTATCCCACTGTAACATAGCCTCAACTTTATGGGGATCTGCCGCGATCTCGTCTCGTAAGATCACATAACCTAAGAATTTCACCTTAGTTAGCTAAAACTAACATTTACTTAGTTTGGCATACAATCTCTTATTTCTCAAAGTCTCTAGGACTAATCTCAGATGCCTCTCTTGCTCCTCAAAAGATTTAGAGTACACTAGGATATCATCAATAAAGACTACAACAAATTTATCTAGATACAGTTTGAATACCCTATTCATATAATCCATAAACACAGTGGGCACATTCATTAGCCCGAATGGCATTACAAGGAACTCATAATACCCATATCTAGTCCTAAAGGCCATCTTTGGGATGTCTTCAGCTTTCTCAGGTGGTAATACCCAAATCTAAGATCTATCTTGGAAAATACAAATGCCTCTGCCAACTGATCTAACAAATCATCTATTCTAGAGAAAGGATATTTATTCTTGATGGTAACTTTATTTAATTCTCTATAATCTATACACAATCTCTAGCTACAATCTTTCTTTTTTATAAATAGCACTGGAGCTCCCTAGGGTGACACATTAGGGCGTATAAACCCTTTCTCTAATAGTTCCTATATTTACTTTTTTAGCTTAGCAAGCTCAATGGAAGCCATCCTATAGGGTGCCTTGGATACCAGTCTAGCCCCAGGCACTATATCTATGGGGAACTCTATCTCCCTCTCAGGAGGTAGGCCACTAAAATTAAAATCTTTAGGGAAGACCTCCGAGAATTCCCTAACTATTGGGATCTCCTCTATCCCTTCTTCAACTTCAGCCTAAATAGAGAAAAAGACTAAGAACCCCTGACACCCGTACTCTAAGTGTCTCTTAGCTTGGGTAGTAGTTATAAAAGATAACTCAGCCCCTATCCTAAGTATTCTCCTACAAGAAGGTACAGATATGGTGTGATACTTACAATTAAGAATGGCATTATTAACAGTCATCCAATTCATGACAACAATCAAATCAATATCATGAAATGGCATACAAATCAAATCAATAGTAGTATGGCAATGGTGAAACTGTACAGTGACATTCAAGCAAGCATGAAAAGTAACAAGGTGGCCTCCCGTGAGTGTAGTAATAGATAAATCAAAGGGCAAAATACTAACGGCCAGACCCAAACGTCTCACACAATCATAAGATATAAATGAGTGACTAGCACACGAATCAAACATAGCAATCACAGGAACATCATTCAGTATTAGCGTACCTCGGATAAGATTGGGAGACACACTAGCCTCCTGCTAAGAAAGGGCAAACACCCTGCCCTTGTTCTGTGGCCTGAGAGGAGGCAGTCTGAATGGAGGTGTTGAATCCACCTGGGGATAATTTCTAGCAATGTGCCCCAACTTTCCACACTTGTAACAAGTCACTGTAGACTGTTGTATGGATGACTGAGTCCTCAGGGGCTGTACCTTCTTTCCTTTCGGTGGCCTTTTACTCTACTGTACCTTCCTTTTCTTTTTATTGGTAGGTGCAAAGATGTATTGATCTATCATCATATCATTGGCCTGTTTTAGTCCCATGAATTGCACCTCTTTATGTTTTCTTACAGAACTAAGGAGATACTTCTCATAAAACTGTACTAAGAAGTTCTCCCAGGTAATATGCAAATTTCTAGTCTCCATGAAAGACTTTGTATTGCGCCACCACTTGTCAACTTATTTTCATAGTATAAGGGTGGCTAACTAAGCTTTCTGCTTAGGGGTGCAATCCATTATGGTAAAAATCTTCTCTATCTCCATTACCCAGGCCTTTGCTTTGTTCCCATCCAATTCTCTGTTAAACACTGGCAGGTTATTCTTTCTGAATTGATTTAACTATTTTTAGATGGGTGGCGGAGACTAAGCTGGCTCTTGGGGAGGTGGGGGTGGAGCACTTGAGGTGGAAGGCTATGAAGTACTAGATGTAGAAGGGTGAGGCTAAGTTGGAGGGACCTCTGTCCTAGCCTCCTCCTATCTAGCCAAGGATTCTTGCAGCCACACAATCATCTCATGCTGTTGCTGAATCATGTACTGCTGTTGGGTCATCACATTTTCAAATCTATCGAGCCATTCCATGACAGCTAGCTAAGGGTCCTCAGATTCAACCTTTGAGCCCTTAGTCGGTCTGTCCCTACCTCTACCTCTTCTCGTCTCAACCATTTTCACTGAAAAGGGACCACAACCTTAGCCCACAAATACAATTCAAATACATATATATATAGATATTCCACTCGAAAACATGCCAGATACATCACTCAAGAGCCAAATACCAAGAAAAAGTGCCTGAACCTTTGCTCTGATACCTATAAATATAATAACATATTATATTCTAACATTGAACCTCATCTTACAAGTGGGAATATACAATTCATTCAAGAAATCTCAAGAAATACATTAAAATAATGAATTTAATTATGTTGCGTAGTGGATAAATTTTTCATTTCGCATCTTTAGGACCCTATGAACTCATCAACATCATTCTCTACTTATTATCCATACATACAAATCATAACAATCTCAAAAAATAGCACAAACCACGGACAAGGGTCAAAAACCCCTCGAAATGTCTTTATTTCTCACTCTTGTACAATGGCAGATTTCAGGGGCAACTTTGAAAAATCATAACTAAATGTAGAAAAATCAAAATTACACAAACCATAGCTTTTTAGAAAGCTCTAGATGCTAACTCCACATAAAAATAATTCTAGGATATGAACATAGCCTTTGGACCATGTTTGACAATGAAATAGCTACAAAGGTCCTTCTATCCTGGTACTAATATAGTTTACTATCATAAAATTAAAAAATGTTCAATTAATTCCAAAAAAATTATATCCATACAAATGATACCAATCTAGAAATCTACATATGTCAGCTAGAGGGAAAAAATAACTTTAGACTAGTCCAGTCATGTCCATATCTTGAAAACTAATCAAACAGTGATATAGGTCGAACTAGATGCCTAATACTAAATAGCAAATTCAAAAATTAATATCTCCCTATCTAGACATCCAAATAAGTGTTTCTAATTGGTACAAGTCACTGGGGAGGTCTAGTATCTGCCTATAAATTTTCATGGCAATTGGACATCGTTTGCCCCATGATTGATATAGAACAATTTTTGGACCATGTGTACAGTAGCAGTGACCATATCAGAAAAATTTCCCAACTTCAAAAATTCATCAAATATTCTATAGACCTCCAAATAATACACATTTTGGCTTTTCAAAAATTTCTCAACAATCTCTAGACGCATGCCAAATTTTAGACCAATAAGAGCTCATTTTGACAAAAAGTGATATAGCTTACCAATTTAGTAGATTTTGCCTCTCATAAGGTATCACTTTGGTCCAAATGGCTTTTCCTTGAGTTTGGCACCTCTTGGGCAAGGTTAAAAGCATGAATATGACTTGTAGGAACTGCCCAAGTGGTCCCAAATACTATGCATCTCATTTTGACCATGTCACACCCAAGAATACATACATTCAAGTGTGCACTCAAGTGTTCAATTTCCATATTTCCATTATCTTGACACCATACAAGGTTCATACATAATATTACATTTGTTCATAGCCTTATATTACAAAAATAACATGTACAATGTCACTCTCACATTTATATACAAATTACAAAAAGTTTAAAGTACAGCCCTTCAAGGCTCTTGGCTTGCTCTCTTTGGTTTTTGTGAGCCACTTAGACAATTCAAGATGGAACGAAAAAGGGGAATGAGATTCCAAGAATCTCAATAGCTCACACACTCATTTTCACACACAATCAAGGCATATATACATCTAGACACATGTATGGAAGGTTTGGCAACCATAAAGTATGCAAAGTCATAATTCCCATGCCACTTATTCACATTCAAGCCAAGACCATGCTCTAGGGACTTTTGATCTTGTCTCACCTCATTTCTAGGACTTTTGGATTTGCCTCACTCTTGCTCTCAGGACTTTTGACTTGGCCTCACTCTTCCAAGAGACTTTTGGCCTTGTCTCACCCATGCCATAAGACTTATTAAGGGACCTTTGGCATCATCTCACTCTTATAAGACATTTCCACAACCATAGTCATTCAAGAAGACACATTGGTACTAATGTGAAGTCAAGGCATCGAGTGGCATATCATCAAGTTACAAGAACACACACAAGCATACAATAACATACATATGCACATAAGAATGCAAGGATAATGAGGTGGAGAACTACCTTGGATTTATGCAAACTTTTCTTGATCTTTTCCTTCCCTCTTTTTTGCCTCATAAGTCCACCTAGGTGGGTGGATGTTCCCTTGGCCTAGGCACCATAAACAACACATAATCACATACTTGAAGCAAGCCAAGACACCAAACTAAAACTTGAATATACATATGGTTTCAAAAGTGGCATAATGATTCCATAATTGACCCAAAGAAGCAACTCTCACATTTCAAATTCTAGGCTCTATTCTTTTGTTATTTCTAGACTTCTTGGACTCATTTAAGGTCCTTGGAGCCCTCACACATTCACTTGCACAATTGGAAACACAAGTTGCTTTATAAGGCACCATTATGGACATCATTGCTCCATCTCTCATTCCATGGCTCCTAAATTTTTACCAATGATTTATCCCATCTTCTAATATCATATAAAGTCCCAAACCAAGGTTAGAACAAATTAAAACACTCCCTAGCTCTATGAACTAGCCTAGGTTGAGATATGTACCAAGGAAGGAATTCACAAGCTTCTTGATTTTTCCTTGATGGGAAGCCACTTAGGAGGGTTTCTAAAGGTCTTAGGAGCTCATGAAAACATTCAAATAACCAAGGAAACATTCACATAAAATCAGATTTTACAAAACCCTAAAGAAATCTTCACTTTTTTATCTTGTTTTCTATTGGTTTTCCTTGGAATTTCTTACCATATTCCATCTCCCCATGGCCTAAAACCCTTGTTTCTCTCTTGCTTTTAGACAGAAAACTCCCTCCTTATATGGTTCTGTATAAGGCCAAAATCATACACCAAGAAGAAGCAAGAGAAGAAAGCAACCAAAGTGAGAATTTACCTTAGATTCAAGTGTGTTTTCTAAGCTCTTTCTTCTTGGTTTGTTCCACCACAAGGAATTTAAACTCCTCCCTAAATTGCTGGACCAAAACAGAACCATTCATCTCAAATAAACCATGGAAAGAGAGGAGGAAAGGAGAGGAACAAGATTGGAGGAAGATGAAGCATGAAATTCCTTATATTTCCTTACCTTTCTCTTCATTTTTCTCCTCTTTCTCTCCCTCTCCTTGTGCACCTAGAAGAGCTGCTATTTTTCTATAATTTGGGTAGAGAAAGTCGTGCTTAAGAAGGTGGGAGAAGAAGGGAGAAGTGTGTGGGAGCTTCTAGAAGTATATTTTTCCAAAAATTCTAATTTTATCCTTCAGTAATGGTAATTTCGTTTTAGCTTTGTTTTAGCTCTTTTTTGAGAAATGTATTTTCCATTATAAAATTTGGTTTCCCAGTTGAATAAAATGCCTTTGAAATAACTCAAATTGGAGCTAAAACCTTATCGAACAAATCCGTTAAAGTTCAGGCTTGCCGTCATTAGAAAATGTACATCGGAAGGGCTTTACAAGTCCCAGGGCTTCCTATAGTTTTTAAAGCCTCTGAGAACCCTGGGCAACTCAAATTTTTCATTTAAAAAGCCTTCCTATGTTTTTTTCCAAAATTTTACTTATTTATGAAAATGCCATCACGTTTCATCAATTTTCATCATAAATTGTTTCTCCATCCTAACTTCATTTTTCTTTTCGTTAGAGCCTAGAATTATCATTTTTAGGAGCTTAGGACTCCCCAAATTTTTCTAGATATTATCTAGCTCATTTCGTCATTTTACAAAAATTATATTCCTTACATCTCTGGCCTTCTATTTTTATTACTTAATGTCTATATCATTATTCTAATTTTTTTGGACCTTAATCAATTCAATCGAAAGGACTTACTCTTAAAACGTATCTACTTCCATCATTTTTATGAAAATCAAACATTACACCTTAAACATTGTAAGTTATAGCATATGATAAATGTGGGTACAACAATTTGGTATCAGAGCAATGGTTTACAAAATCCATGCTTGATTAGGATTCTTTGTTATGGCTTTCTGCTTGTTAAACATTTAGGTTGTACAATTTCTTTTAAGGATCACTAACTGAGTAACTTGATTTTGTTATTTGTCCTATGAACAAATTAATGTATGTCCTAGGTTATTATGGCTTCAAGGAGAACTCAAAGTGAGATGTTAGAAGAATTAATAGCAACCATACAATCTATATCAGATAAGTTGGAAGAGTAAGCAATCAAGCAAGCTGCCACTGCTAAAGCATTAGAGAAGATATAGGAAGCTTTGAGGATGAGAGATGAGGGTAGAAATGTTGAGAAAGACCCTATTGAAGTAGATGAGCCCATGGAAAACCATAAGATACCTTGGGAAAAGGAGCCTGAAATCACTCCTATCCTGCCAGTTTTATCCCACTTTCGTAAAGCCCATCCCCCAGTATTTTAAGGTGAGTATGAACCTACTAAGGCAGAAAGGTGGATTATGCAGTTAGAGAAAATATTCAGAGTTATGGATTGTATCTCAAAAACAAAAAGCCTTGTTGGCGTCTTATATGTTTGAGGGAAAGGTGAGGTTTTGGTGGAAGAGTGCAAAGAGGACCTGATAAACACATTTTCTATATATTTTATTCTCCTTAATTTGGGCATTTTAATAATGAATTATGGCTTTGGGAATTTAATTAGATAATATTCGATTTTATTAGCAATTTCTACACTCTAAAAATTTGTTTGCAAAATTATTGGATTTTAATGTACAAACTTCTTTTAAAATAAGTTTGTAAATTTTCTTACTCAATACTTCTATTATTTGTGCAGAATTTTAATGAAAAATTAAAAAAATTTAATTAAGAAGAAATGGATATATGAAGGGAATGGTGTAATATCTAGTTTTCATTAAACAACAGAAATGGGTGCATTTTCAAAGCAAGTCCCCTGAAATAAATTAGTTAAGGTCCCAAAAAGTTTGAGTAACATGCTAGACTCCTAAAATGAGAATCCTAGCCTCAGATAGAAGGAAAATCGGAGCTAGAATGAAGAAACAAATTTGGACGGAAACCTTACAAAACGTAATGGCATTTTTGTAATTTTGAGTAAATTTTGGAATTCACACAGGAGGGCTTTTTAAATGAAAGTTTTGAGTTCTCCAGGGTTCTCAAAGGCCCTGAAAACCATGGGAAGCCCTGGGACAGATAAATCCCCTCCGATGGATGTTTTTCAACATTGGTGCACCTGAACTTTGATGGATTGGTTCGAGAAGGTTTTATCTCCTATTTGAGTGATTCCAAAGGCATTTTATTGAATTGGGAACCTAAATTTTATAATGGAAAAGACGGTTCTAAAAAAGGAGTTGAAACGAAGGAGAAATGAAATTGCAAAGTATGAAGGGTAAAATTGGAATTTTTGAAAAAGTCACCTTCCTACTCCTATATATAGGTGGCGCCCCACTTTCTTCCCCATTTGGAATCAGAAAATTTTGCATAATTTCATAAGAGAGAGCTAGGGTTTTGGGCGCACCAAGGGAAGAAGAGAATGAGAAGAAATTCCAAGGTAAAGGTATGTTTTCATGGTTATTTTTCATGCTTTTCTTCATCCACACCTCTTCTCCTTGCTTCTCCTTTATTTCCTTTGAATGAAATGGAGTTTATAAATCTGATTCAAGGGAGAAATTCAAGGGAAAGTTCTGATTTGAAGAGAGGAGTTTGGAGAAAGCAAGATTCAAGCCAAAATAAGGAAGGAAACTAGGTAAAATTTCATCCTATAGTTGATGCTTTCACCCACCCTTCTTCTCCATTTCGCTTAACCCTAGGAGCCATAGGAAGATCTGATTTTCAAGCCCAACCAAGCATGAATCTTAGGTATTTGAGGGAGAAGAACAAGAATATGCAAAGAAAACAACAAAATAACTATTAGATTTTAAGATGCAAATTCTAGGGTTTTGTGTGCACCTTGTAAAATCTGACCTTGTGTGATGATTCCTAGGTTTAATTAAGAGTTTAAATGAGTTCTTGAGACCCCTAAGATGCTCCCCACAAGCTTCCTCCTTCAAGAAAACAAAGAAATCTCCATGGAGGCCAAGGAAGCTCATAGTCTCAACCAAAGCAAGTTCTCATAGCTAGGGAGAGTTTTAAATTTTTCTAAGGCCATTCTTGAGTCATATTTGATGAATGAAAATGAGAGGACACCTTGGAAAAAATTTAGAACTCATAGAAAGTGATTTGGTGTCTTAGGTTCCATACTATGACCTAAAGAAGTAATATGATGTTAGGCCCTTTGTTTTAATTGTGTGATGACCCCTAGAGGCTTAAAAAGAAGTCAAGAATCATATTTGAAAGGAAAGAATGAAGCCTAGAAATCATTTGAGGGGTGTTGCTTCATTAGGTGTAATTATGGACCATAATGGGGTTTATAAAGCAATCTAGTATCTAAGCAAGTTGTGTGGCCTTAGAGTTTGTTTCATGAACCTAATTAGCTTCCATAAATTGTATCTAGGCTAAGAGAAACCATCTCCGCCAATTTATGGGTGTGTGGCTGAAAGAGGAGGCTTGAAATCCAAGGAAAAAGTGTGAGTGTATACAAGGTAGCTCTCTCCACCTTCTCTCATGCATGGATGTGTGTTTAGCTTGTCTTGGAATGTGTGTATGTGTATTTTTAAGCCATGAAAAGTATGCTAGCATGATTTTATATGTCATGATTTCATGATGACATATTATTTTTTCAAATGAATGTATGATATTTGTTTGAGTTTGCTTAAGTATGGAGAGGCCAAGAACTCTTAACCATGGTGAGAATGAGCCAAGAACCCTTGAGATTGGTTGAGACAAAGTAAAGAGTCTCCCAAAAGCAAAGTGGGCTCCCAAGAGTATGGTTGAGTCTAAGCATTTCTTAAAGAATGGGTGAGGCAAGTCCAAAATCTATGAGGAAAAGTGTGAGGCCAATCCAAACACTTGGTGAGCTCTTGGATGTCTTGTATGACTTGTTCACATGCCATGCTTGCTTCTTGAATATTCATGACTTCTATTTCATTCATGCATGCATTTTTAAGGCTTGCTTTGCATATATTATGTATGATTGAATGGGAGATGAGCTATTGGAATTCTTTGAATCTCATCCCCTTATCTCCAATGATCTAATATGCTAGGTGGACCAAGTGGACATGGCAATGGGAGCCAACCACCTTGAAGAAAGAAGATTGACATCAATATGTTTAGCTTTTGTTTCTTTTTGAACCTTAATAATGCTTAATGATGTATATTATTATTGTAAATGGTCTATGACCTTTGAGACATATGTAATTATGATATTATGTGATGTGGGAATGAAAGAATATGTTATGTGAATGATGGAATGTAAATTAAGTATGTTATGACATTATAGCTTCATGAATGGCTTCATGGAAATATGCATAAGTGTGGATAAAAGGGCCAAAATGAGATGCATGAGATTTGAGACCATTTGGGCAGCTCACATAAGTCCTAAATGTGCTTTTAGACTTGCCCAAAAGGTGCCAAAACCAAGGGAAAACCATTTGGTCACTTTGGTACCCTAGATGGAGCCAAAAATGATCATAATGGAACTCTATATTACTTTTTAGCCAAATGAGCTCTTCTTGATCTGAGATTTGGCATATAATTAGGTTTCATTGAGAGATTTTTGGAAAAATAAAGACTAAAATTTTTGGAGGTCTACAAAATATTTGATGAATTTTCAAAGTTGACATTTTTTTTGGTTTTGGTCTGCTGTACTATTCATTTGGTCTGAAAATGAAATCTATCACACAAAGCTCAAATGATGTCCAATTGTCATGAAATTTTATATAGAGAAACTAGATATTTAGTGTGACTTGTGCCAACTAGAAGCACCTCATTTGGAGGTCTAGAGAGGGAGATATGAATTTTTGAACATTCTATCCAGTATCAAGAGTTTTGTCTGACCTCAGTTACTGTTCCATTGAATTCCGAGGTCTGGGCTGCCTGAGCTAGTCTAAAAATATTTTTCCCTCTAGTTAGCATTCATAGATTTCTATATTGGTATCATTTGCATGAATTGGATGTTTGTGGAATTATTTGGACATTTTCAAAGTTTTCTACAGAAGTCTGTGACAGTATCAAAAGGTAGTTTGACCTCTAGAACTTTTCAAATGTCAAACGTCCTCTGTGGTGGATGTTATGGTCTAAAAATATTTTTAGTATGAAGTAGACATCTGTATATTTCTAGAATGGCCAAGAATACATGATTTCAATTTTTATAGAATTAGTTATGAATTTCCAAACTTCGGTCAGAAAAGGGGTCAAATCTGGCCAAAATTTAATATGCTTATTTTGAGTTTTCCTTTCAGTTCCATGGGTTGTGGGCCACATTTTATGATTCAAATAAATTGTATCCATGTAATTAAATATGAAAATGTATGGTGTGAGTTCATACGATTCATATGACACCAAATGAAATTTTTATACATGATGTAATGCGAAAATATTCATTATTTTTATGCTATTTCTTTGATTCTTCCATGAGATGTCTAATAGGAAGCATAAAGATAGCATGGAATGAGCTAGAATTTATGGTGTTACAAATGGCACAAGGAGCAAGATAATAGCTCAAACAAGAGAGGAAAACACGTGTGGCTAGAAGAAGTTAGAGCAACGGGTTTGTGAAGGATTTGGAAGCTTCAACTTCATTCCATACAAGGCACTCACATCCATGTTGGCTTATAGCTTGTGCATCCATGAAACCAGATCACTTCACTCACTGCACTTCACTTCCAATAGCTCCAACATACATAAGCATCATCCATTCATCCATGCATGCACGGCCCATGCTACAGCACCTTCGCACAAGAAACATGCATCATCACACTCTCACACTTTCACTCACAAATCACTTGAGGACACCACCACTCACAGGTTCACACTCAAGGAGGAGGCCTCACGTCATTCATGTGGCATAAACATATAAGGCAGAAGCTACATGTGCAAAGGAGAAAAGCAAAACATGGATAGCATGAAGAAGCTGAGAATTAGAGGAGCTCACATGGGAAGCTAGGACAACTACAGAAACAGTAGAAGCAACACGAATGAATGAAGCAAGAGCTAGGAGGAGAAGTTACGTGAGCAAAATAGAGCCATCCAAGGGATATTACATAAAGGAAGAAGCTAGATTAGAGCTGTGAAAAGTCACATGATTTACGTGAAGTTCTAAGAAGGAGCAAAATGAGCTAAGAAACAAAGAGCATGCTGGGAAAAAGAGCTAGAAAATACACACAAACAAAATGTGTAGAAAGGAATGGAGCTGCATGTGGAAAACACAAAGAAAGAAGAAGCATGTGCATAAACTCTTTGAAAAGGATGCATGAAGAAAAGAAAAAAGTTTGGGTTCGAAGAAGCTAAAGCATGAGTTCTTCCTTGAAGTTACAATCTAACACATACAAAGAAGCCAAGTCATTCATGAGCCCATGTCTAGAAGCTTGCACGATTGGAAGCAACAAAGGAAGACTCTCATATGATTTAAGAAGCATGGATAATGTTGTGGATTTGAACAAAGCAAGAAGCATGGCTGAATAATGCATGCAAAGCTGACATGGAAGAGAAGAATGTGTGGAGGAATGAAGGAGTAGCCATGTGGGAATAATTAAAGTTGAATGAGTTGGGAGATAAAGCTAGGAAACAGTAAATGAGCTATTAGTTCACAAGAATTAAAGCTAGAGAAGAAGCTTATTAGAAGCCATGAGATCATAAAGCTAAGTTAGAAAAGAAGTGTAAGCAGAAGTGTAGGATTATATCAAGAAAAAGGGAGCAGCACGTGGTGAGCTTTGGTGAATGGAGAAGAAGCAATGCAAGGGATTTACACAAGGGTAGCAAGCAACAGAATAACAAGCTACATGTTAAGAAAAGGAGGAAGCATGAGCTACTTCTAGTTGAGAAGGAAGAGGCTATAGTTTTGAAGGAATAAAGAAGGTAGAGTAAGGAGCTAAAGAAGAGACACACACTCAAGTAAAACGTGGACTGGATTTAAGAGAAGAAAAGTATGCATGAGCTGGTGATTAAAGAGAAGAAGCCACGTAATTCATTTATTAAGAATGAAGCTATGGGTTTTTAGATGAGAAGGTAGCAAATCTCATGAAATATTGGATAAAATGAAGATGTGAAAAAATATGAAGAGGGGAGCTGGGGGGGAACAATGTGAAAAATGACGTGAAAAGGAGCTGTGGGCTGATTTGTAATAAACCACATGGAAAGGAGTATGAAGGCATGAGTTTTGGAAGCTAAATCAGGAGGAAGAAAACATGTGAGGAATGAATAAGTGAGGTATGGCTATAACACGTGAGACAAAGGTGATTAGAAGCTAAGCAAGCATCCAGAAATAATACATCATCCATAATCCATTAGGGGAGCATCCAGACCACTCATCCATGCATCTAATCATCTCATCTATCAATGGTCTAGCTGAGTAGATGCATGGTTTTATTTGACATGGCAGATGATGTGGGAAAAGAAGTTCTGGCTGCAAGAGAATAAAATAAATGAAAGAACGTGAAAGAGGAGGAAATGGCCTGAGCACGTGAAAGTGAGCATGAGAGTGGCACGTGACTTATTAAAAACAAGCTAGAGGCATTCATCGAAGGTAGCCACACATCATCGAAATAACTCATTCCATCATTCACATGCTACCATCATCATTCATTCCATCCAGAGACTCCACACGCCATAGCTACATTTCCCCATTCTCCATTTTCCCATCTCCATCTCCATCTCCACCACCATGAAGCATTAATTCTCTCAACTTGTGATTAGCTTGGAAGAGGACCTTGGAAAAGCTTGAATCCATGGATTACATGTAACACCATGCATTTCTAGCCTTGCCTCATGTCACCTCTAAGTCTCATACCACGAATTACACTAGAAAGTGGAAAAGTAGCATTAAAATATTACATTTCTTTGCGTTGCACTATACAGAAAATTTTCTCTCGGAGTCTCGTGAGCCATATGGACTCATATATTACATTTTAATATTTAATCACATGAATACAACTCATTTGCACCATCAAAAGTGGTCTACATCTCAAGAAACTCAAAGGGAAGCTCAAAGTATACATACATATTTTTGGCCAGATTTTTCAACTTTTCTATCACAACTTTGAAAAATCATAACTAATTTTAGAAAAATCAACATCATGAAATCCTATCATTATGGAAAGCTACAGATGTCTACTTCATACTAAAAATATATCCAGACCATAACATCCAACACAAAAGATGTTTGACATTTGAAATGATCCAAAGGTCAAGCTGTGCACTGGTACTGTCACAGAATTCTGCAGCAAACTTGAAAATTATCCAATTAATTCCAAAAAAATCTAATTGACATAAATGATACAATCTAGAAATCTATAGATGTTAGATAGAGGGGAAAAATAACTCCATACTAGCTCAAGTATGCCCAGACCTCAAAATCCAATCAAACGATAACAGAGGTCGACTGGAATTCCTGATACTGGATAAAATTTTTAAAAATACATATCTCCCTCTCTAGACATCCAAATGAGATTCTTCTAGTTGGAATAAGTCACTGTGAATGTCTAGTTGCTCTGTATAAAATTTTTGTGGTAACTAGACATCATTTGAGCCCTGTGCGATAGATTTCATTTTCGGACCAGTATAAATAGTGACATGACCAAAATTAGAAAATTTTCCAACTTTAAAAATTCATCAAATATTCTATAGACCTCTAAAAATTTTGTTCTTTAGCTTCACAAAAAGATCTCACAATTTGTAACTGCATGCCAAATCTCAGATCAAGAAGAGCTCATTTGGATAAAAAGTGATATAGGGTTCTAAATTGGTCAATTTTGGCTCCATAAAAGATACCAAAATGTCCAAATGGCTTTCCTTGGGGTTTGGCACCTCTTGGGCAAGTCTAAAAGCATAATTAGGACTCGTGTAAATTGCCTAAATGGTCCCAACCCTCATGATCTCTTTTTGACCATTTCATCCACACTTATACACAATTGCATAATACCCTTAATGAAGCTAGTTTGTCATCATATACCCAAATCACATTTTAATGGCTACATAACATATTCTCTCATTCATACATGACATATTGTTATAATTACATATGTTTATAACATCATAATACATATACATTCATTAATCACATCATTTGCCAATTGTATGGCCTTAAAGTAGCAAAATTCATATTCTTGGATGTCATACTCTCATCTTCAAGGTGATTGGCTTCCATTACCTTGCTCTCTCGGTCCACCTAGCATGTTAGGACATTGGAGAGGAGGGGATGAGATTCAAAGAATTCCAATAACTCATCTCCTATTCAATCATACATAATGGATGCAAACAAGTCTCATAAATGCATGCATGGCATGTGAATATGTGCAATCATTTAAGGAGCATTCTTAGTATTTAAAAAGTCACACATAGTATACACAAGCTTGCCAAGCAAGTGGATTGGCCTCACCCAATTTCTTGTCGATATTGGATTTGTCTCACCCATTTTTTAAGAGATTCTTGGACTCAACCATGCTCTTGGGAGCCCACTTTGCTTTTGGGAGACTCTTTATTTTGTCTCAACCAATCTTAAGGGTTCTTGGCTCATCCTCACGATAGTTAAGGGTTCTTGGCCTCACCACACATGCAAACCCAAGCACACTTCATAACATCATTTAGAAACATAATATGTCATCATGAAATCATGGCATATAAAATCATGCTAGCATACTTTTCATGGCTTGAAAATACACATACACACATTTTAAGACAAGCTAAGCACACATCAATACATGAGAGAAGGTGGAGAGAGCTACCTTGGATACAATTACACACTTTTCCCTTGAAGGCAAGCTCCCTTTTTTGGCCACACACACACAAAAGTGTGTGGATGATTTCTCTTGGCCAAACACAATTTATGGAAGTCAATTAGGTTCATGGAATTAATTTTAAGGTCACACACTTGATTGAACTCTAGCTTGATCTATAAACCTCATTATGGTTCTATAATTGCACCTAATGAAGTAACACCCCTTAAATAAATTCTAGGCACTATTCTTTCCTTTCAAATATGATTGTTGACTCCTTTTAAGCCTCTTGGAGTCATCACATAATTAAAATCAAGAGCCTAACTACATGTTACTTCTTTAAGTCATAATATGGAACATAAAGCACCAATTCACTTTCTATGGGTTCTAAATCTTTCCCAAGGCCTCCCCTCTTTTTCATTCATCATATATAACTCAAAAATGGGCTTGGAAAAATTTAAAACTCTCCCTAAGTGTCTCATCCCCTTTTGGTCGAGCCTATGTCTCCTTTTGGCCTCCATAGAGTTTGCTTTGTTTTCTATATGGAAGATGCATATGGGGAGACTCTTAAGGATCTTAGGAACTCATTTACACATTCATCTAGGCCTAGGAATAATTATATCAAATCAGATTTCAAGGGAACCCATGAAACCCTAGGTTTGCTACCTTGAAAATCCATGGCTTTTTCTTGAATTTCTTTGCATATTCTTACTCTCCTCCCTTAAATTCATGGAATTTATCCTTGGTTCCTCTCAAAATTCCATCCCTCTAGCATCTACATACATGGGGCAATATATGGAGAAGGGGGGAGGAGTAGCTACCATAGGATGCAAGATTTACCTTGTTTTCTTGTTTTTTCTCACTTGAATCTTGTGTTCTTTGAGCTCCTCTCTTAAAATCCGAATTTTTTCCTCAATTTCTCCTTTAAAACAAATCCATATACTTCATTATAATCATAGGAAATAAAGGAGAATAAAGGAGAAGAGGTTTGGAAGAGCAAGAGCATGAAAAACTACTAAATTTTCATACCTTAAGCCCTTGATTTCTCCTCCTCTTTGCCGTCCTCTTATGCACCACTCTCCCTAGGGTTTTCCTTTGCTTTTGGGCAGAACTTGGTCATGCAACATGAAGGGAGAAGAAGGGCGCATCATATATATAGGTGAGAGGAAGTTACATTTTTAAAAATTTCTCATTTTGCCCTTTGTTCTTAGCATTTTCGTTTCTCCTTTGTTTTAGCTCCTTTTTGAAAACCATCTTTTCCATTATGAAACTCAGATTCCCAATTTAGTAAAATGCCTTTGGAATCACTCAAATCAGAGCTAAAACCTTCCTGAACGAATCAGTCAAAGTTTGGGCACATTGACGTTAGAAAACATCCACCGGAGGGGCTTTAGTTGTCCCGGGCCTTCCCATGGTTTTCAAGGCCTCTAAGAACCCTGGGGAACTCAAAACTTTCATTTAAAAAGCCCTCCTATGTGAATTCCAAAATTTACTCAAAATTATGAAAAATGCCATTACGTTTCATAAGTTTTCTGTAAGAAATTGTTTCTTCATTCTAGCTCCATTTTTTTTTCCGTCTAAGCTTAGGATTTTCATTTTTAAGAGTCTAGAATGCTTCCCAATTTTTTTGGGACCTTAACTACATCATTTTGGGGGACTTCCTTTTGTATTTGGTGAATTTTGTTCATTTACAGAAAAATCGTATGTTACGTTTCTCATGTTTTCAGAGAACCAGATGTTACGTTACAAACATAATTTTGGCTAAGATTCACCTATTTTTCTAACACTTTTCCTTTTTCTTTTATATGCTTGGTTGAGATGTATTTGATTGGGAATTTGTGTTGTTAGTAATTAGTGGCTGGTTGACACTAATTAGAATACTTTTTGAATGATTAATTGATTGGATTTAGCATTAAATTTTTCATTATTCTCTAATTTCCCATTCATGCCATCAAGGTATTAGATGAATTGCATGAGTGAGATTATGTGTTTAATTCTTTCTTTTGAGGATTCCTTAGAGTTTATAATTGGTTAATAAAATGTCTTAGGGTGATGATTCAGAGGCTAATTAATCATTTAATCAGTCAAATTAAGTGTTCATTGATTCTAAAGGCAAGAAATAATGATTTAGTGCAGAGTTGAGGTTTCAATTCAACATTATCTTGTTAATTTCTTAAATCTCAAATGGTAATTCAAGATCATTTGTCATACACACAATTAGAGACATCTTAGACTAGAATTAATCACAATTGAGTTAGGATAAGGATGGTGGATACTAAGGAACAAATCCTAGGCTAGTCACAAGTCCATCATTCAGTCATTAGTTTATGCATTTAGGTAGAAGTAGCTAGGAATTTTGATTCAATTTAAATTCTAGTAGTATAATTAAACTAAAACCCCTTTTTTAATTAGGTAATTTGTAGAGTCCTCTTACACTTAGAAAGCCCAATTAATCATTGAATTCCATTTCTAAGAGAAATGACCTAGGTTGTGCCACTAACTATATATCTTAATCCAACCTAGTTTTATTTTAGAGGTTGCACGACACAACCTTTCAGGACCTTGATAGCCAAAGGAACCACATTTAACTGGGAAACCTTTCAGAGAGTGTTCTATGAGAAGTATTTTCCCCTTTCAGTAAGGAACAGGAAGGAAGTAGAGTTTATGAAGTTAGTACAAGGTGATATGACAGTAGATCATTACGTGGCTAAACACGTATAGTTGTCTATATTTTCTTCTTATCTGAGAGATCATAATGATGAGGCTTGGAGTGCTTCTAAATTAGAATAGGGACTTTGGCCAAAAGTCAAAGATAGAGTGATCACCCATAGATAGTGGAACTTTGAGGAATTTGTGGAAATTTGTAGGTTGGCAAAAGAAAGTATCCAAGATGTAAAGGCAAAAAGGAGGAGAGTACAATCAAAAAAGAAAGAGAGAGAAAATAACACTTTTAAGAGAGGAAATAGAGGAAAAGTCTAGAATAAGAAACCTAGAAAGAGTAGAGAATAATTTAGAGGGAAACAGCCAAGCTAGGGTTCTATAGCTAGAATATGTAATAAATGTTGCAAGAATCATGGATACAGCCGCTACAAAGCAGGTAAGAATGTATGTTTCAGATGTGGCAAGCTAGGACACTTTTCCTAAGACTACAAAGTCCTAAAGAAGTTAGTCCCAGAAGCTAGACCACAGACACAGGGGCAAGTATTTGCTCTAACTCGCTAGGAGGTAGCCCAATCGCCTAGTTTGATCCAAGGTATGCTTTTGATTAATGATTGTATTATAAATGGACTATTTGACTTTAAGGCAAACCATTCATTCATTTTATATGATTTTGCTAAGAGTCTAGATTTGAGCATCAACATGTTACTATTTGATCTATCCATAACCGCTTCCATAAGTGGATCTGTTGCTACTTCTCATATTTGTTTAAACTATATGGTCTAATTTGATAAACGATCCATTATTCTTGATTTAGTATGTATTCTGATGACTGGTATTGATCTCATTATTAGCATGGATTGGTCATCAATAAACAATGTTATCCTTAATTGTTCTCATAAGTTGGTTTCATTGCCTGTTTGTGCTTCTAATTCTAAATCTTTCATTAAGTTTCCTAAATTATCTACTACCCAGGCTGAGAGTTACCTTGGGAAAGGTTGTTAGGGGTTTTTAGTCTTCTTTTCTTTATAAATTAAGGCTAAAGAGGGAATAAAAGATATGCCAATGGTTAGAGATTTCCTCAAAGTTTTTCCTACTAAGGTTAGCGATCTTCCTCCTAATAGAGAGTTAGAATTTTCCATTGATTTAGTGCCTGGAACTAGTCCTATTTCTAAAGCACCCTATAAGATGGCCCTAGCTAAGTTAGCTGAACTGAAAAGCAATTAAAGGAATTGTTAGATAAGGGCTTCATTAGACCCAATGTATCTCCGTGGGGTGCACCGATTTTGTTTGTAAAAAAGAAAGATGGGAGTATGAGATTGTGTATAGATTATAGGCAGCTAAATAAGATAACTATAAAGAACAAATACCCACCAATTGAGAATTAAAGCTGAGCATATCCCAAAAACCACTTTTAGAACCAAGTATGGGTACTATGAATTTCTTGTTATACCTTTTTATTTGACCAATGCCCCAACTATCTTTATGAATTATATGTATAGAATTTTTAAACCCTATCTAGATCAATTTGTGATTGTCTTCATAGATGATATTCTCATTTATTCTAGGAGTGAAGAGGAATATGAGAAACACTTTAAGATTGTTCTCCAGATCCTAAAGGAAAAGCAATTGTTTGCTAAGCTCAGTAAGTGTGAGTTTCGGTTAATAGAAGTCAAATTATTAGGGCATATAATTTTTGAAAAGGGGGTAGCGATGGATCCTAGCAAAATAGAGGTAGTAGTGAACTGGGAAAGGCTTAAAACTATTATAGAGGTTGGGAGCTTCCTAGGACTAGTTGGATACTATAGGAGGTTCATTAAGGGATTTTCTCAATTAGTTACACCCTTAACTAGATTAACCTGGAAGGATCAACCACTCATTTGGGATGATAAATGTAAGGAGAGGTTCTATAAATTGAAAACTAGATTGGCCTCCACTATTATCTTAGTCATACTAGGCCCCCAGAAACCTTTTGTAGTATATAATGATCCTTCCAAGAAAGGGTTAGGATGTCTCTTAATGCAAGAGGGTAGGTAGTCGCCTATGCTTCTAGACAATTAAGATCCCATGAGAAGAACTACCCCGCTCATAACCTACAATTGATAGCCATAGTATTTGCCCTTAAAATTTAGAGGCATTACTTATATGAAGTGCAGTTTGAGATTTTTAGTGATCATAAGAGTTTAAAATACCTTTTTGACCAGAAGGAATTGAACATGAGACAGAGAAGGTGGATAGAATTCCTTAAAGATTATGATTTTGCCTTTTAAGTATCATCTAGGCAAAGGGAATGTAGTTACAGATGCCTTAAGCAAAAAGTCCATATATATGTCACTAATGATGCTTATGGAACAGAAATTGATAGAGGATTTCAAAGACTTAAATCTTTCCATCTCCTTACACTCAAGTAGCCTCTTAGTGAGTGAGTTGAGAATTCAAAGTGACTTGCAAGACCAAATTAAGGATGCTTAAGCTTCTGATGAGTTTTTAGGAAAGGTTAAACAACATATAGTCAAAGGGAAGCCTAAAGAATTTTGAGAATTTGAGAATGGATTAATTTGGTATAAGGACAAATTTTTGTGCTCGAGAAGAGAGAACAAGGGACACTATCTTGGCAGAAGCCCACAAAAGCAAGTATACCTTACACCCAGGGACCACTAAGATGTACGAAGATCTTAAAAAGAATTTCTGGTGGCTTGGCATGAAATCAGAAATTGCCTAACATGTGTCTAAGTGTTTAGTTTGTCAAAGAGTTAAGGTAAAACAGTAATGACTTGTAGAGATGTTACAACTTTTAGAAATTCCTGAGTAGAAATGGGATAACATTTCGATGGATTTTGCTATAGACTTACCTAGGACATCTCGGGATATGACTTCATTTGGGTAATAGTGGACAGACTAACTGATAAAGGCTATTTTTATGTATTTTATTTCTCTTAATTTGGACATTTTGATGAATAACTATGGCTTAATGAGTTTTATTAGATAATATTTGATTTTATTAGTCATTCTTTGCACTTTAGGAATTGAATTGCAAAATTATTAGTTTTAATGCATAATTCATTTAAATAATTTTGTAAATTTTTTCTTACTTAATATGGTTTATTATTTTTGTAGACTTTTTTATGGGCAAATAGAATTTGAATGGGAGAAAAGATGGAAGCTTCAATTGTTCAATTTCAGAACAAAGAAAAAGAAAGGTTTGGAAGATGACTGATGAATCATGCAAGATCTAAATCACACAACCCTCTTACTCACATTACAGCAAGTCCAGCCCACCATTTACACACTAACAAGCTCCCTCTCTCTCTCCTTGACACATGCATACACAGACCTCCATGTAGCTCCACTCCCATTAACTCATGAGCAGAAGATACAAACACGTAATGCAACACCATACTCCTCAGCTTCAATTTACATGGAAATAATGTGGTTTTACTATAGCATATATCAGCATTCCCATTCATCAATGAGTACATGAGCTGGGAGTTTGGCACAAAGTGGAGTCCATGTCATGGTCTTAACTTCATAAACATATGCATAGACACATAGAAACACTCTCAGGCTTCATCCTCATGAATCATGCATGAAGGCTTTCTCTCAGGTTGACACACATGTGGATGAGTAGGCACGAGACTAGCTTACATAAAACATTCATTCATATCACAGAGAGAAGCATGGGTTTTATACACACTAATAGTGCACATTCAACTATAGCAACACATTACACACAGTAGCTCTACATAACACCAGCACAAGGCATGGGCTCACTCTCACGTTACACACTCACACGAGTCCCTTCACATCACACACAAGGATGAGTCACTCATGGTCTTCACTTCATGCCCTCATGCAAACACACAATAGTTATGGGTTATCAAGTTAATACATGGATCCAACTCTTTTGTTCACATGAGGAAGCTACACAGTTGAGGATGCATGAAACAAACACTCATAAGCTAGAGACTGAGGAAGTAACACATATAACAATTGACATGAATAGATAAGGGAGGCTTGGGTTTAAGGAAAAAAATAAGAAGCTGATGTAGGAGAATTAAGTGGAAGATGGAGCATGTGAGGAGGAAAAAAAAGAAGAAGAAAAGGTAACATATGCTCAATAAAAAAAGAAGAAGCATGGCTAGAGCATATGGGAAGGGAATAATAATAAGCTCGAGCAGTAGACATAAAGGACGCTGGATATCATCAATCATCTATTACATTCACAATCCATTTCTCCATCCATTAAAGCCATGACCCATCCACCTCGTTTCCCCTCTATTATTCTTCACCCTATGGAAGCTTAATTGAAATTGTGCCTAGCTAGGATGAAACCTTGGATTAAAGCTTGAATCCATGGAAATTGTCAAGGGATTTTAGCTAAGATTCTTATTTCATTTCTTCTCTCTTTCTACATCAATTATTGTTCTTGTACTTGCTTCGTTAAGCTTGTAATTGACTAAGATTGGTGTGGTTTGTAATGGATAGTTAGATAGATGTCAATTAGGAGAGTAATTGATGATTAATGGATTGATTTAAATATTGGATTTTTCATTTACCTCCAATCTTCCATGTATGCAATTAAGGTATTTGATGAAATGTATGCGAGGAATTATATACTAGAATGTCTAATTTAAGGACTCTTAGGAGTTTAATTGGTTAATTGAATAACCTAAGGTGATAACTTGAGGCTAATTAATTATTTAGTCACTTAAATTAAGTGTTCATTGATCTTAAAGATAAGAATTATTGACTCAATGTAAAGTTAGGGTTTCAATTCAACATTAAGTTATTAATGTCTTGAATCTTGCGTAATTACTCAAGATGACTTGCATGAATACAAATAGGCACTTTTAAACCAGAAATAGTGATAATTGAATTAGGATGATGATAGTGGATATCAAGGGATAAATCTGAAGCTAGTCATAAGTCCATTAGTTACTTGTCAATTCATGCAATTTAGGTATTAGTTTGTATCCTTGATTCAATTTAAATTCTAGTTAGTTTAATTAAATCAAAACCCCCTTCAATTAGGTAGCTTTTAGATTTTCATTTATACTTAGAAAACTCAATTGAATATTGAAATTCATTTCTAAGGAAAACTATCTAGGTTGTACCATTAGCTACGAATCTTTACTTAACCTAGTTTATTTGAGGTTGCTCAACACAACCGTCAAATTTGGCATCATTGCTAGGACTCTTAGATCAGAACCAATAATAATTGAATTAGGATGATGATAGTGGATATCAAGGAATAAATCTGAAGTTAGTCACAAGTCCATTAGTTACTTGTTAATTCATGCAATTTAGCTATTAGTTTGTATTCTTGATTCAATTTAAATTCTAGGTAGTTTAATTAAATCAAAACCCCCTTCAATTAGGTAGATTTTAGATTTTCTTTTACACTTAGAAAACTCAATTAAATATTGAAATTCATTTCTAAGGAAAACGATCTAAGTTGTACCACTAGCTATTAATCTTTACTTAACCTAGTTTATTTGAAGTTGCTCGACACAACCGTCAAATTTGGCATCATTGTTGGGACTCTTAGACCAGAACTAATAATAATTGAATTATGATGATGATAGTGGATATCAAGGGATAAATCCGAAACTAGTCACAAGTCCATTAGTTACTTGTTAATTCATGCAATTTAGGTATTAGTTTGTATTCTTGATTCAATTTAAATTCTAGGTAGTTTAATTAGATCAAAACCCCTTTCAATTAAGTAGCTTTTAGATTTTCTTTCACACTTAGAAAAATCAATTGAATATTGAAATCCATTTCTAAGGGAAACGATCTAGGTTGTGCCACTAGGTATGAAGCTTTACTCAACCTAGTTTATTTGAGGTTGCTTAACATAACCATCAAATTTGATGTCGTTGCTGGGGAATTGGATTTTTAATTATTTGAAAAGGTTTTCTAAGTATTTTTGCTCTATTTTGGTTTAGTTTTTTCTTTATTTTAAATTTGGTTTTTAGACCTTTCAATGTTATACATCAATTGCTTTACTTGCTGGAATTTGTGTTTGATGTGTTCTGAATATTCTCAAACTTTGTTTTATAAGGTTTTTAGGTATTTTGAGAAAAACTAATAGAAAAACTATTAGGTGCACCATTTTTAGGCCAAATTCTAACATTTAAGGCATTTTTCTAATTTGTTAGTATTTTCTCAAACAATTTTAGGATTCTTTCAATTTTTTTGGATTTAATTTCTTTATTTTTTTTTGAGTTTCTCTTGTGTGATTGACCTCTATTTTTTAGTGTTTTTATTCTTTGCCTAAAATGGATAGTTATTATATGTCTAATCAAGGTGTCTATGATTCTTGTGCAAATGATAGGATTCTCTAAAAGATGGATGAAGCTATATCAATACTTCATGGTATACTTGAGCAATGAAGACAAGCATAACGAGTTCAATAGCCATGTTACCAACCATACCACCATCTCTATAAGGTTCATCCCAGTTACATTGAGCCATACCACAATTTCCATGTGCAAGAGCCAGGGTATTATGCCTACAACTATCATAAACGATATATGCAACAAGAACCTAAGTGGGAACTAAGTTGGGAAGAGAGGATGAGGCAATTAGATGCCTTTAATTTTCAACTTCAAAGGCAGAATGAAAATTACATCTTTAAAACCAACTAATGATTGATAACCTCATGAAGGATTTAGGAGTTCAAATGAATCAATCTACCTCAAGTGCTATTGAATCGAAAGAAAAGCAAGAAGAGAATGTTTAGAGGAGGAAGAGTCTTATTCATTGGGTAATATGCTTCCATCTTCTAATACATTGCATTTTGTTGGGATTGACTCTAGTATACATGAAAGCATAGTAATTCTAAATGCCCATGATGTTGTTGATCCTAAATTGCTTGATGATGATGATGTTGATGAAGAAATTATTGTTAAATTCCTTGACATGATTGATTATGGTAATACATTGAGCAAAAATGATACATTTGTATATGTTAATGAGTCCTTATGTACTGATGCACTTGGTTTTTCTACCCCTAGCTATGGGCATATTGATGCTTTCATTTTTGAATCAGTTGATGATGATCCTATTGAGTTTAAGGTGGTAGATAAATGTGGGGGTGACCTAGACTGTGATAATCATTCTATTCCTAGTGTGAGTTTGGTTGATAAGCCCATTGATGATGCATCTTCTGAGTTTAGGGATAGTATGCTGTCTTGACCATGTGACATAGCTAACTTGAATGATTCTCTTGATTATGTATGTGCTAGATCTACTATATGTGATAGATGCTCCTATATTAATGCTTTCATTAAGACTAGTGAGTTCCTCACATATTCTAATCATGATGCTTCTGTTAAATCTGAAAAGTCCTATGTCTGCATTAAAACTATTGATGATATTGATTCTTTTGATCATACTAATGTTGATATTCAGAGTTCTATTGATACTTATGCTGTTGTTGACACTAGTGAGAGACTTGATTTTGTTGATGATCATGTATAGAGTCTTGTGAGTCTATTGATATCTCTTTGGTTAGGAAGGATATCGTTTCTCTTATTGAGACTTCTGTACAAGTTCATAAAGTTGGAGAACTAGTTCCCAACAAACAACAAACTCCCCCAATTGAGATGAAGCAATTACCAGATACCTTGAAGGATTTTCACTTGAAAGACTATGAGAAGTTGCAATTGAATTTTTCCATTGATGCAATGACTCTTATGGATGAGAGTTTAGTTAATTTCATTGGTTTTAATAGATATCTAGAGGTGTTAGATCTACTATATGTGATAGATGCTCCTAGATTAATGCTTTCATTGAGACTAGTGAGTTCCTCACATATTCTGATCATGATGATTCTATTAAATCTGAAAAGTCCTATGTCTGCATTAAAACTATTGATGATATTGATTCTTTTGATCATACTAATGTTGATATTTAGAGTTCTATTGATATTTATGCTATTGTTGACACTAGTGAGAGACTTGATTTTGTTGATGATCATGTATAGAGTCTTGTGAGTCTATTAATATCTCTTTGGTTTGGAAGGATATCGTTTCTCTTATTAAGACTTTTGTACAAGTTCATGAAGTTGGTGAACTAGTTCCCAACAAACAATAGACTCCCCCAATTGAGATGAAGCAATTGCCAGATACCTTGAAGGATTTTCACTTGAAAGACTGTGAGAAGTTGCAATTGAATTTTTTCATTAATACAATGACTCTTACGGATGGGAGTTTAGTTGATTTCATTGGTTTTAATAGATACCTAGAGGATTTAGTGTTTAATGTTCATAAACTTGACTTTACCTTTCTTTCTTTATCTTTGAACCTGGTAAATTTGATTTTTCTTCTTTTAGTGCTTTTAGAAGTCCATGAATCATCATTAAATGATCAATCAAAATGCTTCAAAGTGGTTGGACTTAAAGTCGTCAAGCTAAAGAGGAATGAAACTATTTTAATTTTGATTTTTAACACTTATGATTAGTTGGCCTTCTACAGTGTCCTTTTTAGTTTGGTATTTTTGTTATCTTTTCTTTTCTATATTACTATTTGTTTTGTAGGTAATAAAGTGCTAACCAGCGACATGGAAATCTAAGCCACCCTTTGGATCTTCATGTCATTTCATCTGGTTATACACTTTCCTTTCTACCCTTTTATATTGTGTTGTCTATCTATTAATTGGATCTTGTGCTGGCATTGAGGACAATGCAATATTTAAGTGTGGGGGGAAGAACCATTCCATTTCATCATTTCTTTGTTTTGTTAAAAAAAAAGAAATTGTTTTAGAAAAAAATTTGAAAAATAGTGTGATTTTTTTATTTATTGTGGAAATTATAAGTTGAGATTATTATAGCTTAGATACACTTTGACATGATAAGTGATGGATCTTATGTTGTGATTCAAGTGAAGTGGCAATGAATTTGATTTCAATGAATTATTTTGATAGCTATTAGCTGGTGAGGATTTGAGCCTTATTTGTTCATTTCTAATGTGTATTCATCTATTATTGCTCTCACTCTAAAACTTATCTTAATTCTTTGTTGAGACCACGTTTGCATTTACATACATGAAAATGATAAGGCATTCCTTTCTTTTATAGCTAGTTAGCTAAATAGCTAACCTTTACGTGCAATTTATCCATTGTTTAACCACTTTGGACCTTGTTTTATTTTCTTGTTGAATCCACAGCTAAAAAGAAAGTCCCACTTTGTTTGAAGATACCTCAAGGATTTCAAGAGCTCTATATCTTGATAGATGGATGGATGTGCATTTCCACATCAATTTTGGGCCATTTAGTTTCTTTTCTTTGGAAGGTGCATAGTCTAGAAAATTTTGAAAAATAAAAATAAAAATGAAATGACTCTTCTTGTTGGGGAAATTTACTTAAAACAAAGTTTGAAAAAAAAAGAAAATAGAAATATATATTGAAAAAATATATAGAAAAGTATATAAAATGAAATGAGAAAAAGAAGAGGGAAAGAAAGAAAGAAAAGTTGCCTCTGTTTTCTTGTGCATATGCTTGCTTGTAGGAAATAACGCTTTGAATTGCACATTTTCTTCCCTATCATAAGTTCCTTTTATTGCTTTTGAGGTTCTAAGGTATCCAGTGGCTTGTTTTTCCTTGTTTTTATATACCCATTCATTTTATTCCCTAGCCCCACTACAACCTTGAATAAAGTCCTTTTCATTTGTGCATTGCATTTGCCATAGGTGGTGGAGATTTAGAAAATAGACAAGCTTATGGTAGTGAGGTTTTGATAGGTGGAACTTGAGTGATACACATTGCCTTAACCACTTGAGAGTTGAGAGTAAACACTTATCCTTTTTGAAGGGCTATACACTTTAATTCATTCTTTTCAAATGAAATTGCCATGGAACCTACTTTCTTGATGCAAGTGAAGTTAACTTTGAGTCTTGAAATGTTGAAGAGTTGTGCTCATTTCCTCATCTTGTGATTTGTACACTTTCCTTTTGCATTTCCATTTTCCAGTTGCCATTTCATTAGCCTTTCCTTGGATCTTGAGTTTTGGGCATGAGTGCAAAGGTTTAAGTGTGGGGAAATTTGATAAAGGCCATTTTTATATTTTTTATTTCCCTTAATTTGGACATTTTGATGAATAACTATGGCTTAATGAGTTTTATTAGATAATATTTGATTTTATTAGCCATTTTTTGAACTTTAAGAATTAAATTGCAAAATTATTAGTTTTAATGCATAAATTCATTTAAATAATTTTGTCTTACTTAGTATGGTTTATTATTTTTGCAGAATTTGTTATAGGCAAATAGAATTTGAATGGGAGAAGAGATGGAAGCTTCAATTTTTCAATTTCAACAAAAAAAAAAGGTTTGGAAGATGATTGATGAATCATGCAAGATCCAAATCACATGGTCCTTTACTCACGTTACAGCAAGTCCAGCCCACCATTTACACACTCATAAGCTCCCTTACTCTCTCCTTAACACATGCATATAAGGACCTCCATGTAGCTCCATGCCCATCAACTCATGAGCAGAAGATACAAACACGTAATGCAGCACCATACTCCTCAGCTTCTGTTTACATGGAAATAATGTAATATCCAGCTCCTCAGAAATATGAGAAAACATGAGAAATATAACGTATGTAACACCATATATTTCTAGCATGCTTCCGATCATTTCTAAGTCTCACATGATCAATTGAACAAAAGGGAACGGAAAATGACATTAAAATAATGCCTTATTTCGCGTTACATTGTGTATAAAAATTCTATTCAGTGTCACATAGATCATATGAGCTCATACAACACGTTCTCATATTTAATTACATATATACAACTCATTTGCATAACCAAAGTTGGCCCACAACTCGTGGAATTCAAAGGGGACCATCAAACTCACACTATTATTTTTGCCAAAATTTTAATTTTTCTGTCACAACTTTGAAAATTCATAACTAAATCCAAAAAATTAAAAATCCAACAAAATTTACCATTCCAGAGAGCTCTAGATGTCTACCCCATGATAAAAATAGTTTCAGCTCATGAATCATTAAGGGGAAATCATTTGACATCCGAAAAGCCATTGGGGTTGCTGCTGTCTGGGCTACTGGTTCAGTTTACTGATAGGAAGTTTCAAACTTTGTAACTAATTCTAGAAAAATTGAAATTATTCATTCTTGACCATTCTAGAAAGCTACACATGTTTAATTTATGGTAAAAATATTTCTAGGCCATGAAACATAACACAGAAAGCGTTTGACACGCGAAAAGGGGTAAAGGTTCGGACAACTACTGGTACTGATGAAAGTGTCTGCTATGAACTTCGAAAATGTCCAATTAATTCCACAAAAATCCAATACATGAAAATAATACCAATTTGGAAATCTATGAACGTTAAATTTATGGTAAAAATAGACTCAGATCAGAGAAAGTACGTTTATCTACCCAAATTCAATGGAACAATGACTCAGGTCGTGCTAAGCTACTGCTACTGTCCTAGAAATTCAAAAATTCATATCTCTCATCTCAGACCTCCAAATGAGATGATTCCAGTTGCTACAAGTCTCTGTGAATGCCTAGTTTCTAATAAAATTTTGTAGCCATTGGACCACGTTTGTCCCTCGAATGACACAATTTCACAACTGACCAAATGAACAGTACCAGTGCAAATCCGAAATTCTGATACCAACTTTGAAAAATCATAAAAAATTCCACAGACCTCCAAATGACCAGATCTTTAGCTTCCCAAAAATATCTAGGCAAGATATACTTGCATGCAAAATTTCAAGTCAAGAAGAGGTCATTTGGTCAGACTTTGCCATAGCTCAAGCTTATGGCAATTTTGGTCCCAACAAGAGGCAAATTTGGTTCACATGAGCCATCCATGGTTCCACACACATTTGAGCTACTTAGAAAGCATAAATATAGCATAAATATAGCATAAATAAGTCCTTCATAAGGTCTGAACCCTCATGCAACTCAAATTCACCATGTCACTTCCATGAACATACATATACAAGTGGGCTCCTAAGTGGTCAAAATACATAATTCTATTCATTAAACTCTATTCTTGATACATACACTAACTTTACATAGTTTTACACTTGCTCAAAGTTTCATAGCTCAAACATATCTACTTTTACATTCTTGTAATCATAGTACATCAAAATAGAAAGATTTGCTAAGAGATGGAGATTTAAGCTCCTTGGCTTCCATCCTTTGGATCTTGAACTCCACCTAGATCATATGAGATGAGAAAGGAGGGGGGATGAGATTCATTGAATCTCAATAGCTCATACACCTATTCAAGCACATTTTCAAGGCATATAATATGTTAAAGGTACAAATATGCAACTACTCAAATGATGAAGCATTTAATTTCTACATTTTTATGTCACAAACACATGTCAAGCATAAGAATGAGCTTTATGGACTTTTAGGTTGGCCTCACCCCATTTCTAGGACTTTTGGATTGCCTCACTCTTGGTTTTTGGGACTTTTGACTTAGCCTCACCCATCCAAGGGACTTTTGGCCTTGTCTCACCCATGCCATGAGACTTTTGGCATCTCCTCACCCACATTAAGGGACTTTTGGCACTACCTCACTCTTATGAGCCATTTCCATCATTCAAAGATATTCAAGAAAGCATATTGGTACCAAAATAGCAACATAGCATCAAGTGGCATGTCTCAAATATATAAACATACACACAAGCACATAATGACACCATATGCAACAAGAAAATGCAACAAGACAAGGTGGAGAGCTACCTTGGTGCAAATTCAAGCTTTACTTTGCTTATTTTTTTCCTTTTTGGTTCCACAAACACAAGGAGGTGGGGTTGGATTTATTTGGCCTATTCACAATAAACAACACTAAATTATACTCTTGGAACAAATTATGACATCCAACTCACTCTTAAGACTACACTTTGGTCTATTTGTCACAATATAGTTCCATTAAGGACCTAATGAAGCAACTACCATAATTAACATTCTTAGTTCCATTCTCTTGCCATATTTAGACCTCTTGACCTCATTTAAGGTCCTTGAAGCCATCACACACTCACTTTCACAAACCTAGGTCCATGTTGCTTCATAAGGTTACATTATGGAAACCATTGCTCATCTTCCAACCTAAGGCTTCTAAATTTTTCTAAGGGTTTCTCCTATCGTTTTTTTATCATATAAAGTCCCAAACCAAGCTTGGAACCATTTAAAACATTCCCTAGCTATCTCTAAGGGTCTTGACCTAGTTATGCTTCCATTAAAGACCCATGGAGTTTGGGATTTTTCCTTAATGGATGGGGCACTTGGGAAGCTCTCTAGGATTCTTAGAAACTCAAACAAACACTCACATATGATGGGGAAGTCTTGAATCTACCCAAATTTTAACTTATGTTCAAGCACCCTACACTTTTCTAAATTGAGTTTTACTAGTTTTTCATGCATTTCTTTAGTATAATCCATCTTCCCATGGCTTAGTTTGATGGATTCTTTTGGATTATAAAATAGAAACTCTTCCCTCTTCATGGTTCTATTTGAGACATCCTACCATGGAAGAGGAGAAGGAGAAAGAGAAGCAACAAAGGGAGAGAAACTACCTTGCAATCAAGCTTCCTTCAAGAGCCCTTCCTCTTCCCTCTTTCTCCTCCTTAAATTTTGAATTTTCCTCCTATGATTTGGACCCAAATCAACACCAAAAATTACATTAAAACTATGGAAAGATGAAGCAAGAAGGGGAGGATGAAGTTTCAAGAGGAAAGAGTATGAAAACCTTACACTTTCTCACCCTTTCTTTGGCTTTTCTTCCTCCAAAATTTCCTCCCTTTCTGTGCCTAAGACGGCAGCTCCATTTCTGAGATTTGGGTAGAAGAAAGTCGGTTTAGAGAGGGGGGGGGGAGCTGAATGTGACTTAAAAAGGGAGTTTAGAAGCTTCCTTGTGCACTTTGTTTCCATTTTTGCCCTTCCATAATGGCATTTCCAGTTTAGCTTCGTTTTAGCTCCTTTTTGAGACCGTCTTTTCCATCATAAAATTAAGATTCCCAATTTAATAAAATGCCTTTGGAATCACTCAAATCAGAGCTAAAATCTTCTTGAATGAACTGATCAAAGTTCGGGTCAACTGACGTCAAAAAGAGTACACCAGAGGGGCTTTATCGGTCCCGGGGCTTCCCATAATTTTTAGGGCCTCTGAGAACCCTGGGCAACTCAAAATTTCCATTTAAAAAGCCCTCCTAGGTGTTTTTCTAAAATTGCACTTATTTATGAAAATGCCACTAGCCTTTCGGTAAATTTTTCGAATCACTCTAACCCCAGTTTCTGGGCAACTCAAGGCTCAAATCCTCGTTTACTATTATTTAAAATTTTATTCAAATTTTATTTGGCCTTGAATCACTCATCTCAGGGGACTTGCTTTTCAAACCTGCCCGTTCCGGTGATTGTACAATGTACCGGATGTTACAACGTACAGTTTCTCCGTAAATGTACGAAATTCATTGGATACAAAAGGAAGTCTCCTAGATAGAGTGATTTAGGATCCAATAAAATTATAATAATATTTTAGACCTTAAATAATAGTGATTCAACACTAGAGGTGCCATGAAATCGAAGCCAGAATAGCCATACAAACTTTAATGGAAATGTAACAAAATATAATGGCATTTTTGTAATTTCGAGCAATTTTTAGAATACTCGTAGGAGGGCTTTTTAAATGGAAAATCTGAGTTCTCTAGGGCTTTCAAAGGCCTTGAAAACTATGGAAAGCCTTGGGACAGTTAAAGCCCCTCTAGTATACATTTTCTAATATCAGTTGACCCGAACTTTGACCCTTTCGTTCGGGAAGGTTTTAGCTCCAATTTAAGTGATTCCAAAGGCATTTTATAAGATTGAGGACATAAATTTTATAATGGAAAAGGCGGTTCTAAAAAAGGAGCTAAAATGGAAATGCCAAAACAAAAGGGCAAAATTGAAATTTTTAGAAAGTGGAAGCTTCTTGAAACCTCTTTAAGTTTCACATTTCTTCTCCTTGTTATTTCCATGACTTGTTTCTGCCCTTAAACTAGAGAAAGAAGGCAGCTCTTGGGGGCACAAAGAGAGGAGATTTTGAAGGGAGAAAAAGCCAAGAAAAGGTAGGAAATTCCATAGAAATTCAAGCTTTCTCTTTAGCAATTTGCTACTCCTTCTTCTTTTTTTTATTTTCATGGATTTGATGAGCTTTTTGGGTCTATATTGAGGGTAGAACAGAGGTGGAAATTTTGAAATTCAAGGGAAGAGGCCAACCAAGTGAAGAACAAGCCAAAGAAAATAAGAATCTAAGGTAATTCATGATGTTTTAAGCTTCTTCTTTCGATCCCTTCTCTTGTATGTATTTCGCCCCACCTAAGACCAGCCAAGAGGGGTTGAATTTCTAACCAAACCAAGAGTGAATCTTATGAAAATGAGGGAGAAGAATAAGAATATGCAAAGGAAACAATCAAATAGCCATTAGATTTTAAGATAGCAAAGTTAGGGTTCCAAGTGTTCCGCCAAAATTTTTTTTTTGATGTAAGAGTTCCTAGGCCTAAATGAGTGTTTTGATGAGCTCTTGAGATCTCTAAGAAGCTTTGCACATGTATCTTCCATCAAGAAAATAAAGCAAACTCACTTGGTGTCTCCTTGAAGCCTAGCCTCTGCCTAAGTTAGATGGAGCACCTAGAGGTAGTTTTAATTTGCTCTAACCTTATTTTTTAGTCATATATGATGGAAGAGGATGAGAGGAAGTTTTGGAAAAATTTTAGAAACCATAGATAGTGAGATGTAGTTATAGGTTCCATATTATGGCTTAAAGAAGTAACACATAGCTAGGCTCCTTGAATTAATTGTGTGATGACTCCAAGAGGCTTAAATGGAGTCAAGAATCATAAATGAATAAAGAGAATGGAGCAAAGATCATGTTTCCATAGGGTTGTTTCATTAAGTGCATTATGGAACCATATAGAAGTCATATGAACTACCTAGCTTTTTTAATGAATGTGTAGCTCTAGAAATTGGTTCAAGAGTATGATTGGCTTCCATATTATGTGTCTAGGCCAAAGGAAACAAATTCCACCTTCTTGTGAGTGTGTGGCCATAGGAGAGGAATCAAACCTAAGAGGAAAAGTGTGTTTGTGTAATAAAGGTAGTCTCTCTTCTTTCTTTCATGTATAAGTGGATGTTATCTTGTCTTTGAATGTGTGTATGTATATTTTAAGTCATGAAAAAGTGTTTTAGCATGTATCTAGATGCCAAGGCACCATGATGTTACATTATGTCTTCAAATGATGCTTTGTGAACTTGCTTTAGTTTGCTTGGGTGTGGTGAAGATAGGAACCCAATAACCATGGTGAGAATGAGCCAAGAACCTTTAAGAATGGTTGAGACAAAGCCAAGAGTCTCCCAAGAGTAAGGCCTAATTTAAAGCCTTCAAGAAAAAGGGTGAGACAAGTCCAAAATCCTAGAAGAGAATGGGTGAGGCTAAGCCACTTACTTGGCAAGCCTATGGATGTATTATATGACTTTTTGAATGCTAGAAATTGCTTCTTGAATGATCACATGTTCCATAATGTTCATGCATGCATTTTTAGACATGAATTTGCATTCTTTATGTGTGATTGAAAGGGAGAAGACCTATTGGGATTCCTAGAATCTCATTCCTTCCTCCCCACATGTATAACATGTCTAGGTGGACCAAGTGAACCAAGAAATGGGAGCCACTAAGTTTGAAGAGGAAAGTTTGACAACCAAGAGTGTGAAACTGCCAATTTGTAGCCATATGAGTGGCACATGATGTAATCAATTATTGTATATGTTATATGACTTCATGAACACATGTAAATATATAAATGTATCATGTACAAATGAGATTTAATGCCATATGTATGATATAGTGCATTTTGGGCAGTGAATGGCAAAAACTAGCATATGTGCTCTTGTGTATATCTTGGGGTGGATGAGTGAGTTAATGAAATCTCAATTTGTGCACCTTTGAGACAAGTTTATTAGACCATCTTGGTGCTTTCCCACGTGATTAAGTGGCCATGAGAGCCATGGAACCAAATTGACCCTCTTGAACCCCTTATGAGACAAAAAAATGACCATTTTGCAATTTATTATCAAGATCTAACCAAATGAACAAATTTGCTCATGAAATTTGGTATGCATATAGATTTCATTCAGAACTTTCTTAGAAGCTAAAGAATAGATTATTTGGAGCTCTGTGGAATTAATTATGATTTCTTAAAGTTGGCATTTTTTGCTGTACTGATATAAACATTATTCATATGGTCAGTTCCTTTTGCTGTATCATTTGAGATCCAAATGCTGTCCAATGATCATGAAAGTGCATAGGCATAAACTAGACATGATAATCTTTATATGGCCACTAAGGTCACCCCAATTGGACATTTGAGCAGGGAGATATGAATTTTTGAAGTTCATGGATAGTACCAGTAGTGACAGGTGACCTTTATTCCTATTCTATCAATTTTTAGTGGCTAGATGTCCCTATTGTAGTCTAGATTATTTTTATCATAAATTAGACATCTGTATCTTTCCATAATGGTATAGTGTTCCTGATTTCAAATTTTTTAGAATTAGTTATGATTTTTCAAAATTCATGACAAAAATCTGGAATTTTAGTCTGAGGCTGCACACTTTATTTTCATGTGTATACTTCATTAGCTCGAGTTCCGGGCCACTTCTTAAGATAGTTTTGAGTGATATTTGTGTATTTAAATATGAGAATGAGATGGATGGCTTCATATGGTCCATGGGACATGAAATGAAAAATACATGCATGACATAACGCAATTAAATTGAATATTTTTAATGATTTTCCTTGGCAAGCTTGCTTAATTCAAGGAAGTGAACCTAGAAATGATATGAGATGAGCTATATAAATATGGTATTACAAATAACATGGTTTTACTGTAGCATATATAAGCATTCCCATTCATCTAGGAGTACACGAGTTGAGAGTTTGGCACGAAGTGGAGTCTAGGTCACGGTCTTAACTTCATAAACACATGCATAGACACGTAGCAACACTCTCGGGCTTCATCCTCATGAATCATGCATGAAGGCTTTCTCTGGGGTTGGCACACATGTGGATAATGAAGCACAAGACCAGCTTGCACAAAGCATTCATTCACATCACAAAGAGAAACATGGGTTCTATGTAACACCCAAATTTCATAAAAATAATGGAAACAAGCCAGATATAAAGAGTCCTCTAAAATGAATTAGTTAAGACCAAATAAAATTAGGATAAAATTTTAAATATTAGAAAATGAGGATCCAAGGCTTAGGATGCCCAAACACAGGAGTTAGAGTGACTAAAGAAAATTTGACGAAATATAATGGCATTTTTGTAATCTTGGGCAAATTTTAGAAAACTTAAAAGAGGGATCTTTACATGGAAAATTTGAGTTTTTTGGGGTTCTTAGAGGTCCTAAAAATTATAGGAATCCTTAGAACAATTAAAACCCCTCCATTTTATGTTTTACAATATCGGAGGACCCAACTTTAACCCTTTTATTCAGGAAAGTTTTAAACTCAATTTGACTGATACCAAAGACCATTTATAGGTTAGAGAACCTAAATTTTATGATGGAAAAGGAAATTTTCTAAAAAGGACTTAAAATGAGCCTAAAACGAAAAAACCAAGAATGAAAGGCAAAATTGACATTTTAAAAGGTTTCTAATGGATCCCTAGCTATATATAGGTGGTGCCCCACTTTTACCTCACATTTAACCTACCTAATTTTTGCCTAAAAAAAAGGAGAAGTTCTGCTAGGCGCACAAGAGGAAGCTTCAAGGGAGGAGAAAAACCTAAGAAAAGGGAAGAAAATCCTTAAAATTTCAAGCTCCTTCCTTTAGCAAACTTGTTTTCTTCCTTCTCCTCTTTCTTTCCATGGTTTTAGCGTGTGATTTGGATCTTTTTTTAGCTATGTTCAGAGGGGAGAAGTTCAAAATTCCAAGGAAGAGCCAAAGTAAAGGAAAAGACTCTTGGAAAAAGCTTGAATCACGGTAAGTATAATAGCTTTCCATGCTTTCTTCTTCCTGTTCCTTAAGAGGGGATTTTCGGGCACTTAGATAACAACTAAGAAGGAGTAAAATCTGACCTAAACCAAGCATGAAACCTAGGTTTTTTAGAGTAAGAAACAATAATATGCAAATAAATTCCAAAAAGAAGCATTAGAAACTAAGTTTCCAAAATCAAAGGTTTTTATTGCACCTTGGTATGTATGAAGCTTTCTAGTGGTATTTCTAATTGTCTAAGAGTCTATATGGGTTCTTGAGACACTAGAAAGCCTCACATGTCCCATTTCCTTCAAGAAAACAAAGCTAGCTCCATGGGTCCAAAAGGTGTGCATTGTCTCAGCCAAGCATGGATCTTGTACCTAGGGAAAATTTTAAATTTTTTCAAGGGTAGAAAGGGACTAAATATGATGGAAGAACATTAAGGGAAGTCTTGGAAAAATTTTAGAAAGCATAGGTATTGAGATGGGAGTATAGGTTCCAATTTAAGACTTCAAGAAGCAACTTGTGCCTAAACTCTTGGGAATGAACTTGTGATGACTCCAAGAGGTCTAAATAGAGTCAAGAGACTTAGATAGAAGGAGAGAATGGAGCCAAGATCTTAAATTCTAGTAGTTGTTTCATTAGGTCTTATATGAAACCATATGTAACCATAGAAGAAAGTGAGCTTCCATAGAGAATGTGTGATCCTAGAGCTTGTTTCAATGATGTAATTGTGTCCTATTTAACGTGTTTAGGCCAAAGGAATCAAGCTCCACCTAATTGCAAGTGTGTGGTCGAAAAGGGGGAGGAATAACCAAGGAAAAAGTGTTGAGTTCTTGCTTCAAGGTAGCTCTCTAACTTTTCTCACATGCATAGCTTGGTTATTCTCTTGTCATTGAGTGCTTGTGCATATGTTTGAGCCATGAGAAATGTTTCTAGCTTATGCTTACATGTTTTGGTACCATTATATTGCTTGAAAAGTGTTTATGGTTACATTACGGTTTACATAGGTTTGGTGATGCCAAAAGTCCTTTAGTAAGGATGAGGATGAGCCAAAAGTCTTTAGAAATGGGTGAGATAAAGCTAGCTAAGTCAAAAGTCCCTTGAAAGTGTATGAGGCAAATCCAATACTCCCAAGAAAGATGGGTGAGCAAAGCCAATGTCCTTAAGAGCTTATATTTGTTATGTATGAGTTGATATGCCAAGGACAATGATTTATGTATGCTTACTAGTTTCTTGAATATCATGCATACATTCTTTGACATGTTTTAGCATCCATTATGTATATTTGAAAGGGTTAAGAGCTATTAGGATTCTTTAAATCTCACTCTTCCCCTACACATTCCTAACCATGCCCAGGTGTGTAACACCATATTTTTCTAGCTCATCTCATATTATTTCTAGATTCATTTCCATGGATTACATAGAATTCTTAAGAAAATTCCTTGAAAATATTCAATTTAATTGCGTTGCGTCGTGTGTAAATTTTGCATTCCATGTCCTGTGGACTATATAAAGTCATCCATCTCATTCACATATTTAATTACATAAATATAACTCATAATCATCCTAAGAAATGGCCTAGAACTCAAGCAAATTAAGTACACACATGAAAATAAAGTATGTAGCCTTGGACTAAAATTCTAGAATTCTATCATGAACTTTGAAAATTCATAACTAATTTTAGAAAAATATAAATCAAGAACACTATACCATTATGGAAGGCTACAGTTGTGACGATTGTGTCGTACAACCCTCAAAATAAAATTAGGTTAAACTAAATATGTAGCTAGTGGCACAACCTAGGTTATCTCCCTTGGAAATGGAGTTCAATGTTCAATTGGGTTTTCTAAGTGTTAAAAATCCTAGAACTACCTAAATTAAGGGGGGTTTTGATTGAATTAAACTAAGTAAAATGAAATTGAAATAAAATTCCTAATTGCTACCTAATTGTATGAATTATGGGTGAATGATGGTCTTGTGACTAGCTTTGGATTCGTCCCTTGGTATCTACTATCCTTATCCTAATCCAATTATGATTAATTCTAGCCTAAGAGTCCCTAATTGTGTCATGGCAAATGTATCTTGAGTTACCATGCAAGAATCAAGAACTTAGCAATTTGATATTAATTGAGACCTCAACTACCATTAAATTACTAATTCTTGTGATTAAGATTTATGAACAATTGAATTGAATGATTAACTGATTAATTAGCCTCTGAATTAACACTTTAGGAGATTCAATTAACCAATCAAACTCCAACGAACCCTCAAATTAAACAATTAAGCACGCCAATTCTCATTAATATTTCATCAAACACCTTGATTGCACACTTGGAAAATGATAGGAAAATGAAAATCCAGCACTAAAATTAATCAATTAAGACATTAATTGCTCTCCTAATTAGTATCTAACCAGTTACTAATCATAAACTACATTAATCCAATCAATTACAAGCTTAACCAAGCAAATAAAATAACAAAAATCAATGTAGAAAGAGTTATGAATCTTAGCCAAATTTTTGAGTTCTTCTCCATAGATTCAAGCTTCCACCAAGGATCTTTCTCCTAGCTAGCCACACATGAAATTAATTGTTCATTTGAGTAGAAATGGAAAGGGAATGGAGGATGGATGAGAAAATAGCGTGGAGAGGATGGTCTTTGGACAAAGTGGCATGAATGTGGTATGAATGACGTGATGGTTGGAGTGAATGGATGTAAATGACGGAGTGTGCGTATGTAATGTGCGAATGGAAAATCCTCCTCCGAATGAATGGAATGCATGTGATTTTAATGTGAATCCTCTTCCCTAATGCTGCCATGAGTGCATTTTTATTTTTAATTCCCTTCTGAGTAGCACACGCATCTTATTCTCTTCCCTGGATGATTGACGATAGATTAAGGTGCGTGGCATGAGATGAATCAACTCCCTTAATCTGGAGTTGCCCATTTGTATTTTTCTCCTAGCTATATTATTATTTATTCATTTATTTTTCTCCCAACTGCACATGGCTTTTTCTTCTTTCCATGTCTTACCTTCAGCCCAGCTCATTCTTCCTTCTTAACAAGTACCAAAATCTATAGCTTTGTATGTGTTTCTTCTCTTCATTCGCTGTATGTTCACGTGCTTTATTCTGCTAGCTCGATCTTCCTTCATCTCTTCACGTTCAACTCAAGCCTTCTCTTCATACCAGATGTTGCTTCCTTTGTTTCTGCTCATTTTCTACTATTCACAAGTTACTCTCCTTTTATTCCACATAAAAAATATAGCTTATTCTGCTTCTTTGTGTAGCTCAACATCTTCATGCATTCTATCTTCTTGATGTTCTCCATGACTCGAGCTGCCTCTATGTGAAGCCTGTACCTTTGTGTCTCTATTTCTACATATGTGTGTTACGTGTAAGGTGTGTGTGTGTGCTGCAACATGGAGTAAAGTTAAGTGAGAGTGAGTGAATATGCTCTTTATGATGTGTTAATGTAGTAGCTGGTCTATGGAGATGCTGCCTTCTTGAGTGGAAATCCGTGGATGAATGTGTAAGTGACCACGTGTTTCCCTTCCTCCCAGCTCTTATTTCTTCATCTTGTTGTTACGTGGAATGAAGGAATGTGACTTGATGAGATGTTGTGCATGTGATGAGCTGCAGCATGAATGATGTGTGTAGCTGATGTATAACCATGTGAATGTGCATGCATATAATGTATGAAATGAGAGAGCATCCCATTCATGTGCTAACCACAATTCATTCTCCCATTTTTTAGCTCTAACAAGAAGTACAATTGAGGCCTAAATCTTCTCCTTCTCTTCTCTAACTCAAATTCTCATTCAAACATTATTTGTCCATTACAATCTACACAAAAGAATGGAAAGTGTTAAGTCGAAATATCCACAGAATTATTTTAAAGGAATTCATGCATTAAAACTCAATAATTTTGCAAATTAACTCATAAAGTGTATAAAATAGCTAATTAAGTTAAATTCTACCTAATTAAACCCCTAAAGCCATATTTGGACACTAAAATGTTTAAGTTAAGAGGATTAAAATGTATAAAAATCATACTTATCAAATTCCTCCACACTTAAACTTTTGCACTGTTGGGCAAAAGAAAACTAAAGCTTAATATCAAAGGAAAAGCTAGTGGAATGGCCAATGGAGAATAAAAATGGAAAGGAAAGTGTAGAAATCACAAGCTAGAGAATGACTGAAACTTTTCAACACTTTAACAATCAAAGCTAATTTCACTTGCATCAAGAATTAAGTTCCATGGAAAGGAAAGTGTAGAAATCACAAGCTAGAGAATGACCAAAACTTTTCAACACTTTAACAATCAAAGCTAATTTCACTTGCATCAAGAATTAAGTTCCATGGCAATTTCATTTGAAAAGAACAAATAGAAATGCATAGCCCCTCACATGGATTAGTGTTTACTCTCAACTCTCAAGTGTTTAGGTAATGTGTTTCACTCAAACTTCACCTATCTAAGTTCACTACCATAGGCTTGTCAAGCTTCTAAATCTCCACTACCCATGCTAAATGCAAAGCACCAATCAATAGACTTTATTTAGGGTTGTAGCGGGGCTAAGGGAATGAAATAAATGGACATTCAAGGAAGGACAAACAAATGGATACCTTAGAACCTCAAGAGCAATCAATGAAGATTTAGGATAGGGAAGAATGTTTTTCTAGGCCTTAATTCCAACAAGTATAAGAGAAAGCAAATTCAATCTGAAACACTTATTTCTTTTGATTTTCAATTGCTTTTCCTCTTTTTTTTTTCATTTTTTTCTTTCCATTACTTTTCTTTTGCTTTTCTATCTCTTCTTTCTTTGCATTTTTTTTGGAACATATTCCTCAACTTTTACTATCAATGCCCTAAATTGATGTAAAGCACACATTCACCTATCCTACTTAGATGTAATGCTCCTTGAAATTCTTAAGGCATCTTAAAACAGGATCAAAAACATTTTTAATGGCTATGGTTCAATAAGAAAAGAAAATCAAGGTCTAAAGTGGCTAAACAATGGATAAAATTCATGTAGGGTGTGGCTTTTTGGCTATCTAGCTATAAAAGAAATGAACGCCTTATCATTTTTGTGCATACAAGTGCAAATGTGGTCTCAACAAAGAATCAGGATAAGTTCTAGAGTGAAAGCAGTGATAGGTGAAAACAAACTAGAAATGAATAGATAAGGCTCAGTTTCTCACCAACTAATGGCTATCAAATAATTCATTGAAATCAAATTCATTGCCACTTCACTTGAATCAGAACACAAGATCCATTACTTATCATGTCTAAGTGAATCCAAGTTACAATCATCGCAACTTGCAACTTTCACAAAAAAATTGAAAAAAATCATGCTATTTTTTTTTTAAATTTTCTCAAAAATTTTTCAATTTTCTTTTACAAAACACAGTAAAGAGATGAAGAAATGGAATGACATGACTCTCCCTTCCACACTTAAATGTTGCACTGTCCTCAATGCCAGCACACAATCCAGTCAACAGATAAACAACACAATATAAAGAGAGTGAAAGGAGAGTATACAACCAAATGAACTTGAAAATAGAAATCTCAAGGTTGGCTCAGATTCCTATGTAGCTGGTTATCAACCATTTATTACTTACAAAGCAGAACAAAAGAAATTGTAATGTAGAAAAGAAAAAGAAAACTAAGTCCTAAACTAAAAAGAACTCTATTAAAGACTAACTAATCATAAGTATCAAAAATCAAAATTAAAATTGCTTTATTCCTTCTTAACTGGACAAATTTAAGTCTCACTACTTTAAAGCATTTGGATTGATCATTCAGTGATGACCCATGGACTTCCTCATCCATCAGTAGTCTCAAAAAGTCATTTTTAGCATATTGAGAAACAAAAAAAGAAGAAAAATCAAAATTAGGACATTTAAAACTAAAGAAAGAAAACTTAAAATCAAACTTAAACTTTGAACTTTCTAAAAATCTATCAAAACTAATGAAATCTACTAGACTCCCATCAGTAAGAGTCATTGCATCCACAGAAGAATTTAATTTAAACTTCTCATAGTCCTTTGAGTTCATGGTGTCTGACAGTTGCTTTTTCTCAGTTGGGAGAGTCTGTGGCTTGTTGGGAATTAGCTCAACAACTTTAAGAATCTGTTCCAGATTCTCAACAAGAGAAATAGTATCTTCCTTGACCAAAGAGACATCAGTAGGCTCATAATGTTCTAAACAATGATCAATAACAAAATCTAGTCTCTCACTAGTGTCAACAATAGCATAAGGATCATTAGGGTTTTCAATATAAAAAACAGTATGATCGTCATTATGCATGCTTCCATTAACACTAGCATGATCAGTGGAATCAGTATCATTAACAGGTTTAGTGTAAACAAAGGACTCTTTGGATTCAACAGACTTATCAGACTCTAGAAACTCATTAATCTCAGCACATACAGGACATGTATGCATATCATTACATAAGCATTGCAAATTATTTTCTAATTCATCAACAACAAGCTGCTTAACAATTTCACTGTCTATATCATTATCACATGCTACATTCACTATTTCATTAGTCATACCATCACAGGCTAGTGAGGAATCATGTTGATCAGTACAAGCAGGGGACTTACTTGTCTCAATGAAAGAATTAATCTATGAGCATCTATCAAATATAGTGGATCTAACACACACACAATCAACAAAATCATCCAAATCAGCTGTGTCACATGGTCCAGATGGTATGTTGTCCCTAAACTCAAAAGATGCATCATCAACAGGCTTATCAACTAATTCCACAACAGGAATAGAATAATCATCACATTCTAGATCACCCCTACACTTATCTACTACCTTAGGCTCAAAAGATTCATCATTAACAGGCTCAGAAATGAAATTTTCACTATGGTCACAACTAGGAGTAGAAATACTAAGTGCATTAGTATACAATGGTTCATTAACATCAACAATTGCATCATTTTTGCTTAATGAGTTACCACCATCAATTAAATTAGGAGATTCAACAATAATTTCCTCATCAACAACATCATCTTGTAATTCAGAATCAACAACATTATATGCATCAGTAGTCACAGTGCTATCAAGTAAACCATATTCAATTCTAACAAATTGCAAAGTATTAGAAGATGGAAGGATATTACCCAGTGAATAGGACTCTTCCTCCTCTATACATTCCCTTCTAATTTGCTCTTCAGTTAATTTAGTAGCACTTGAAGTGGGTTGATTCATTTGAATTCCCAAATCCTTCATAATGTTGTCAATCTTTTGTTGATTTTGAAGACACCACCATTCATTTTCTTGTTGGGCCATGTATTTGTTGGTGTTTAAGATTAAAGGCTTCCAATTGTTGCATCATCCTTTCTTCCTAACTTGGTTCCTTATGGACCTCTTGTTGCGTGTATCCCTCATGATAATTGTAAGGATGATATTCTACCTCTTGCATATGGAAGTTGTGGTATGGCTCATAATGATGGTGGTAATTTGGGTGTACTTCATATAGATGGTGGTATGGTTCAATGGAATTGGTGTGAACTTCATAGGAATGATGGTGTGGTTGGTAGCATGGTTGTTGGACTTGTTAATATTATTGTGCTTGTCATTCTTGTCTTTGTCGTTCAAGAAGGCCTTGAAGCATTGACATGGCTTCACCTAACTTCCAAGAAATCCTATGCTTTGTACAAGAATCATAAACACCTTGATTAGAATAATAAGGATCCATTTCAGACAAAGAATATGAGAAGTTTAATTAATTTCACTACAAGAAAAATCACTAGCAAATTATAACTAAAATTAATTCTAAATTAAGAAAATAAAATTCAAATGAAGATAAGACTTACCTAACTATAAAAAAAAACTCCTAAACAGAGGTTAATGACACAAAACAAACTCATAAAAAATAAAAAAATTAAATCTAGAAAAATTGAAAAATCCCTAAAAATTTTGAGAAAATACTAAAAAATTAGAAAAAGTACTGTAACCATTGGAATTTGGTGAACAAATGGTGTACCTAATAGCAAAGCTATTACTTTTGGTCAAAACACCTAAACACCTTGGAAAACAAAGTTCAAGAATTTTCTGGGCACTTTAAACAAAAATTCCAGCAAGTAGTCTCTTGATTCAAGCAACCAGAATGATCCAAATCTAATCTTAAAACAGAACAAAAATCAAATCAAAGCAGAACCAAAATAGAGCTAAAACAGAACAAAAACACTTAAAAAACTTTCTCAAACAATTGAAAACCCAAATCTCCGACAACGGCGCCAAATTGTGACGATTGTGTCGCGCAACCCTCAAAATAAAACTAGGTTGAACTAAATATGTAGCTAGTGGCACAACCTAGATCATCTCCCTTGGAAATAGAGTTTAATATTCAATTGGGTTTTTGAAGTGTTAAAAAATCATATAACTACCTAAATTAAGGGGGGTTTTTGATTGAATTAAACTAAGTAAAATGAAATTGACATAAAATTCCTAATTGCTACCTAATTGTATGAATTGTGGGTGAATGATGGTTTTGTGACTATCTTGGATTCATCCCTTGGTATTTACTATCTGTATCCTAATACAATTGTGATTAATTTTGGCCTAAGAGTCCCTAATTGTGTTCATGGCAAATTTATCTTGAGTTACCACGCAAGAATCAAGAACTTAGCAATTTGATGTTAATTGAGACCTCAACTATCATTAAATTACTAATTCTTGTGATTAAGATCTATGAACAATTGAATCGAATCATTAGCTGATTAATTAACCTCTGAATTAACACTTTAAGAGATTCAATTAACTAATTAAACTTTAATGAACCCTCAAATTAGACAATTAAGCACACCAATTCTCACAAGCATTTCATCAAACACCTTGATTGCGCACTTGGAAAATGGTAGGAAAATGAAAATCCAGCACTAAAATTAATCAATTAAAACACCAATTGTTCTCCTAATTAGTATCTAACCAGTTGCTAATCATAAACTACATTAATCCAGTCAATTACAAGCTTAACCAAGCAAATAAAATAACAAAAATCAATGTAGAAAGAGTTATGAATCTTAGCCGAATTTCTAAGTTCTTCTCCATAGATTCAAGCTTCCACTAAGAATCTTTCTTCTAACTAGCCGCACATGGAATTAATTCTTCATTTTAATGGAGATGGAATGGGAATGGAGGATCGATGAGAAAATGACGTGGAAAGGATGGTCTCTGGACGAAATGGATTGAATATGGTGTGAATGACATGATGGATGGAGTGAATGGATGTAAATGACAGAGTGTGCATATGTAATGTGCGAATGGAATATCCTCCTCCAAATGAATGGAATGCATGTGACTTTAACGTGAATCCTCCTCCTTGATGCTGCCACGAGTGCATTTTTATTTTTAATTCCCTTGTGAGTAGCATGTGCATCTTATTCTCTTCCCTAGATGATTGATGATAGATTAAGGTGCGTGGCATGAGATGAATCAACTCCCTTGATCTGGACTTGCTCGTGTGTATTTTTCTCCCAGCTACACATGGCTTTTTCTTCTTTCCACGTCTTGCCTTCAGCCCAGCTCATTCTTCCTTCTTAACAAGTACCAGAATTCGTAGCTTTGTATGTGTTTCTTCTCTTCATGCACTGTACTGTTCACTTTCTCTATTTTGCTAGCTTGATCTTCCTTCATTTCTTCACATTCAGCTCAAGCCTTCTTTTCATACCACATGTTGCTTTCTCTGTTTCTGCTCATTTTTTACTATTCACGAGTTACTCTCCTTTTATTCCATGTAAAATTGTAGCTTATACTGTTTCTTCGTGCAGCTCAACGTCTTCATGCGTTCTATCTTCTTGATGTTCTCCATGACTCAAGCTGCCTCTATGTGAAACCTGTACCTTTGTGTCTCTATTTCTACATATGTGTGTTATGTGGAAGGTATGTGTGTGTGTGCTGCAACATGGAGTAAAGTTAAGTGAGAGTGAGTGAATATGCTCTTTGTGATGTGTTAATGTAGTAGCTGGTCCGTGGAGATGATGCCTTCTTGAGTGGAAACCCGTGGCTATGTGTGATGTGGATGAATGTGTAAGTGACCATGTGTTTCCCTTCCTCCTAGCTCTTGTTTCTTCATTTTATTGTTACATGGAATGAGGGAATGTGACTTGATGAGATGCTGTGCATGTGAGTGAGCTACAGCGTGAATGATGTGTGTAGCTGATGTATAACCATGTGAATGTGCATGCATTTAATGCATGAAATGAGAGAGCATCCCATTCATGTGCCAACCACAATTCATTCTCCCATTTTTTAGCTCTAACAAGAAGTACAATTGAGGCCTAAATCTTCTCCTTCTCTTCTCTAACTCAAATTCTCATTCAGACATCATTTGCCCATTAAAATCTACACAAAAGAATGGAAAGTGTTAAGTAGAAATACCCATAAAATTATTTAAAAGCAATTCATGCATTAAAACTCAATAATTTTGCAAATTAACTCATAAAGTGTATAAAATGGCTAATGAAGTTAAATTATACCTAATTAAACCCATAAAGCCATATTTGGACACTAAAATACTTCATTTAAAAGGATTAAAATGTATAAAAATCATACTTATCAAGCTGTCTACTTTATGATAAAAATAAATCCAAACCACAACAAGGACGTCTAACCATCGGAAATTGATGAAACAGTAACAAAAGTTACCTGTCATTACTAGTACTGTCCTCCAAGTTCAAAAATTCATATCTCCTTGCTTAGATGTCCAATTAGGGTGATCTTAGTGGCCATGGAAAGCTTATCATGTCTAGTTTAAACTTGTAAAATTTCATGAGCATTAGACATCATTTGGGCCTCAAATAGCATAGCACAAGAAATTGATCATATGAACAATGTTTTTATCAGTTCAGTAGAAAAATGCCAATTTTAAAAAATCATAATTAATTCCTTAAAGCTCCAAATAATTTAGTGTTTAGCTTCCCAAAAAATACTAAATGAGATCTATTTTCATACCAAATTTCATAGGCAAATTCTTTTATTTGGTCAGATCTTGATATTGGGTTACAAAATAGCTTATTTTGTGTCATGTAAGGGTCTCAAATGGTCCAAAATTGCTTCTAAGACAACCATGGCCACTTAAGCATGTGGGAAAGCACTAAAATGGTCTACTAAATTTGTCTCAATGGTGCATAAACCCAGATTTCTCAAACTCACTTATCCACTCCAATTTATACAAAAGAATGCATATGTCAAGTCTTGTCATTCCATACTCAAAAGGTGTTATATTATACATATGGAATTAAATCTCATACATACATAATACATTTACATATTTACATATATTCATAAGGTCATACAAAATATAAAATGAAGAATTACATTATATGCCACTCATATGGCTACATAATAGCAATTTTCCACACTTTGTTGTCAATCTTCACTTCAAGGCTTGGTGGCTTTCATCCCTTGGCTCATTTGGTCCACCTAGACATGTTAGACATGTGGGGAGGAAAGAATGAGATTCTAGGAATTCTAATATGTAATATTCAATTATTGTTAAGTGAGAAAAATGAGTGCATTTTCAAAGCAAGTCTCTCGAAATGTGTAACACTATAATTTCCTAGCTCAATCTATGCTACTTCCATGTCTCATGTCATGAATTGTGCAAGAAGGTAGGAAAAATGACATTAAAATAATACATTATTTAGCATTGCATCGCGTATGAAAATTCCATTCGGTGTCACATGAACCATATGGGCTCATGTATCACATTCTCATATTTAATTATATGGACACAACTCATTTTCATCATTAAAAGTGGCCTACAACTTGTGGAAACCAAAGGGGAGCATAAAACACCTATATGTATTTTTGGCTAGAATTTCCTCACTTCTTGGCCATACTAGAAAGCCAAACATGTCTAAGTTATGCTAAAAATATTTCTAGACCATGAAACACAACACAAAAGACGTTTGACATTCAAAAAGATCCAGAGGTCTGGCTGTCCATTGGTGCTGGCACAAGTTTCTATAGAAAATTTTTAAAAATATCCAATTAATTTCACAAAAATATAATCTATGTAAATGATACCAATCTAGAAAGCTACAGATGTTAACTAGAGGTAAAAAATAACTCTAGACCAGTTCAGGTATTCCTAGACCTCGAAACCTAATCAAATAGTACTTGAGGTCAGTCTAAATGCCTGGTACTAGGCAGAATCTTTAAAAATTCATATCTTCCTCTTTAAACATCTAAATGAGGTGCTTCTAGTTGGCAAAAGTCACCAGGAGTGTCTAGTTTCTCCCTATAAAATTTCTTGGCAATTAGACATCATTTTCCTTATGAGTGATAGAATTCAATTTTGGACCAGTGCTACAGTACCAATGACCAAAACCAGAAAATTTTTCAACTTCAACAATTCGCCAAATATTTCACAAACCTCCAAAAATTAACTGCTTTAGCTTCTCAAAAATCACTCAATAAGATCTAGATTCATGCCAAATTTTAGACCAAGAAGAGCTTATTTGGACAAAAAGTGACATAGCCTCATGAAATGGTCATTTTTACTCCCTATCAAGTGTCACTTTGGTCCAAATGGCTTTCTCTTGAGTTTGGAACCTCTTAGACAAGTTCAAAAGCATAATTATGACTTGTAGGAACTATCCAAGTGGTCCTAAACTCCATGCATTTTAATTTGGCCACCCCACATCCAATAATACATATGGAACCATAACTACACAAGAGGCAATTTCCATGATTTGCATTGATTTAATGTCACACATGGGCTACATAATATTCATACATCATATTACCAATACTCGAGGTCTTACATTGCCAAAATAATATATACAAAGCTTCTTTGACATTCCATTACAAGTAAGATTACAAAATGAAGGAAGTGTAGCCATTCAATGTTCTTAGCTTGCATTTCCTTGATTTTGAGCACTACCTAGACATTTCAATAGCAAGAGGGAAAGGAAAGTGAGATTCTAAGAATCTCAATAGCTCACACACCCATTCACCCACACATTCAAAGCATACATACATCAAAAATACAATCATGTAAGCATAAAGTATGCAAAGCCACATTTCCATGCTACATTAATGCATCAAACCATTTCTATGGCCTAAGGACTTTTGGTTTTGCCTCACCCCATTTTTAGGACTTTTGGAAGTACCTCACTCTTGGCTTAGGGACTTTTGACTTAGCCTTATCCATCCAAGAGACTTTTGGTTTAGTCTCACCCATGCCTTGGAACTTTTGACACATCCTTACCCACTTTAAGGGACTTTTGGCATCACCTCACCCTTAAGAGTCAATCTCACATTCAAAGGCATTCAAGAGCAAACATTGGTACCAATGCAATTCCATGAGATCATGTAGCATATTACCAAATCATAAGAACACATACAAGCACACCATGACATAAATATGCACACAAGAAAGTATGAAGAATAAGGTGAAGAGCTACCTTTCAATTTATGCAAGCTTACTTTGCTAATTTCTTGCCCTCCTTAATTTCAGAAGAGCATTAGATGGTTAATTATTCTCTTGGCCTAGACATCACAAGGAACACACAATCACATAATTGAAGCAAGCCAAGACATTAAACTAAAGCTTAAACACACACTTGGTTTCATACTTGGCATTATGGTTCCATAATTAGCCTAATGAAGCAACTCTTGGAATTCAATTCCTAGATTCCATTTCTTATTATTTATAGACTTTTTAGACTCATTTAAGGTCCTTGGAGCCATCACACATTCACTTGTACAATTGGAAATCTAAGTTTCTTCATAAAGCACCATTATGGACACGATTGCTCCATCTCTCATTCTATGGTTCCTAAATTTTTCCTAATCATTCCTCTCATCTTCTAATATCATATGAAGTCTCAAACCAAGTCTAGAACAAATTAAAACATTCTTCAACCTCATGCTTTTGCCTTGGCTAAGATTAATGAGCATAATGGGGTTCAAGAGCTTCTTGATTTTTTCTTGATAGAAGAGCCATTTGGGGAGGTTTCTAAGGGTCTTAGGAGCTCAAGGAAACATTCAAATAACCAAGAAAACATTCATACAAAATCAAATTTTACAAAACCCTAGAAAATTTCACACTTTTCTATCTTGTTTTCTATTGGTTTTCCTTGGAATTTCTTGCCATATTCCATCTCCCCATGGCCTAAAACCCTTGTTTCTCTCTTGCTTTTGGACAAAAATTCCCTCCCCCATATGGTTCTGGTTTAGGTCGAAAATCCTCCAAGAAAGAAGCAATAAGGAGAAGCAACAACAACAAGTAATTACCTTGGTTTTAAGCTTCCTTTCAATGCTCTTTTTCCATGGTTTGCTTCCTCTTATGAAATTCAAATTTTCCCCTTGTGTTCTGTCCCAAAAACAGAACCAATCATCTTAAAAAAAACCATAGAAAGAAAGCCAAGAAGGAGAGGAAAAGAATTAGAAGAAGGAAGAGTATGAAATTCTACAAATTTCTTTATCTTTTTCTTAATTTTTCTCCTCCTTTTCTTCCCCTTCTTGTGTGCCTAAGAGAGCAGATCATATTTTGTATTTTGGGCAGAAAATTTCGTGCTTAAGAAGGTGGGAGAAGAAAGGAGAAGTGTGTGGGAGCTTCTAGAAGCATACTTTTCCAAAAAGTTTAATTTCGTCCTTTCATAATGGCAATTTTATTTCAGCTTCGTTTTAGCTCTTTTTTTAGAGCCTTCTTTTCCATTATAAAATTTAGGTTTCTAATTTAATAAAATGCCTTTGAAATCACTCAAATTGGAGCTAAAACCTTACTAAACAAATCGGTCAATGTTTAGGTCAACTGACATTAAAAATGTACATTGGAGGGGCTTTACCAGTTTCGGGGCTTCCCATAGTTTTTGGGGCCTCTGAGAACCTTAGGCAACTCAAAACTTTCATTTAAAAAGCCCTCCTATGTGTTTTTTCAAAAGTTGTACTTATTTATGAAAATGCTATTACGTTTCGTCAGTTTCTGTCACAAATTGTTTCTTCATCCTAACTCAATTTCCTTTCTGTCTGAGCCTAGAATTATCATTTTTAGGAGTCTAGGACTCTACCCAAAATTTTTGGGACATTATCTAGGTCATTTTAAAGGACTTGTTTTTATATGGCTTATTTTGTTATTTTACGAAAATTGCATTCGTTACAAAATTAATTAATTAAGGTCCTAAAAAATTTGAGTAGTATTATAGACCCTAAAAATGAGAATCCCAAACTTAGATGGAAAGAAAAATAAAGCTAGAATGAAGAAACAAAATTAAACGAAAGCTTGACAAAATGTAATGGTATTTTTGTAATTTTGAACAAATTTTGGAACTCACATAGGAGAGCTTTTTAAATAAAAGTTTTGAGTTCTCTGGGGTTCTCAAAGGCCCTAAAAATCATAGGAAGCCCCGGGACAGTTAAAATGCCTCTGGCGAATGTTTTCCAACGATGGTGGACACAAACTTTGATGGATTTGTTTGGGAAGACTTTAGCTCCGATTTGAGTGATTCCAAAAGCATTTTATTAAATTGGGAATCTAAATTTCATAATGGAAAAGATGGTTTTCAAAGAGGAGCTAAAACAAAACAGAAACAAAAATGCCAAGGCGAAAGGCCAAAATTAGAATTTTTGAAAAGTCTTTCTTAAACCCACCTATATATATATAAGGCACCCCACCTCTTCACTCATTTAGCTCATTTAGTTTTTGCCCTAAACCAGAGGAAAAACCCCAAGAGTGAGGCACACAAGAAGGAGAGGAAGAGAAGGAGAAAAACAAGACAAAGGTATGGAAATTCTTGGTTTTTTTTCATGCTTTCTCTTTAGCAAACCTCTTCTTCTCCATTTTTCCTTCTTTCATATGGTCTTGTTGAAGTTTTTGGATCTGTTTTGAGTGAAGAATAGAGGAGAAAATTCGGATTTGAAGAGAGGAGGCTAAGAAAAGGAAGAAACAACTAAGAAAATAAGGAAAAACAAGGTAAAATCTTCATCCCATAGTAGCTACTACTGCTCCTCTTCTCTCCTTAGTTCATCCAACATAAGAAGCTACAAAGAGGGTTTGGATTTTAGGCAAAACCAAGGATGAATTTTAGAAAATAAAGTGTAGAGAATAAGAATATGCAAAGGGAATTAACAAATAACCCTGGAAATTCAAGATAGCAAACCTAGGGTTTCTAGTGTTCCTTGAAAAATATGATTTGATATCATGATTCCTAGGCGTAAATGAATGTTTAAATGAGTTTCTAAGATCCCTCGAAGGCTCCCCATATGCATCTTCCTCATAGAAAACTAAGCAAAGTCCATGGATGTCAAAGAGGGAGCTAGTCTCGGCCTAAGAGGGTTAGGATACCTAGGAAGAGTTTTAAATTTTTTCAAGCCTATTTTTTAGTCATATATGATGAGTGAAGATGAGAGGAGACCTTGGAAAAAAATTTGAAGGCTTATAGAATGTGTTACACCATAATTTCTAGCTTATTTCATGTCTTTAAATAACTCATTTCTAATAATCATGAAAATGCTCAAAGAAAAAGGCATTAAAATAATAACTATTTTTGCGTTACGTTGCGTTGCGTATAAAAATTTTATTCGGTGTCATGTGAACCATGTGAGCTCATATCTTACATTCTCATATTTAATTACATGATTACAACTAATTTGCATCATCAAAAGTGGCCTACATCTCATGGAAATCCTAGGGAAGCATAAAATATATGTATATAATTTCGACCAGATTTTTCTCATTTCTGATACAAACTTTGAAAAATCATAACTAATTCTAGAAAAATTGAAATGATATATTCTTAGCTATTATGCAAAGATAATCATGTCTATTTTATGATAAAAATATGTCCAAACCATAAAATCTAATACAGAGGACTTTTGACATTCGAAAAGGTCTAGAGGTCAGGCTATCCATTGGTGCTGTCACAAAATTCTACAACAAATTTCAAAATTGTCCAATTAATTCCAAACAAATCCAATTCATGCAAATGATACCAATATGAAAATTTATAGATGTTAGCTAGAGGGGAAAAATAAATTTAGACTACCTTAGGCACATCCAGGTATCAAAAATTAATCAAACAATACCTAAAGTTAGTTGGAGTTCCTAAAACTGGATAGAATATTTAAAAATTCATATCTCCCTCTCTAGACAGTCAAATGAGGTGCTTCTAGTTGGTACAAGTCACTGTGAATATTTAGTTTCTTTGTATAAAATGTTGCTATAATTGGACATCATTTGGGTCCTGTGTGACAGATTTTAGTTTTGAACCAGTATGAACAGTGACATGACCAAAACCAAAAAAAAATTCAACTTCGAAAATTCATCAAATATTCTCTAGACCTCTGAAAATTCTATTCTTTAGCTTTCCAAAATGCTATCAACAAACTCTAATTGTATGCCAAATATCAGATTAAGAAGAGCTCATTTGAATAAAAAGTGACTCAGGGTTCCATTATAGTCAATTTTGGCTCCATATAGGATACTAAAATGTCCAAATGGCTTTCTTTGGGGTTTGACACCTCTTAGGCAAGTCTAAAAGCATAATTGGGACTTGTGTGAACTACCTAAATGATCCCAAACTATATGCATTTCATTTTGGCTATTCCACTTCCATTCATACGTAAAATTCCATAATGCAAAATTGCCATTGCATGACCAAAATGAGTATTTCCAAACATATGACCCTAGCTTTCATTTATACACAATATATTAACATAATTATACATGCTTATAACATCATAGGTCATATAAAACTAGGAATTTCATCAATTGCTATCCATAAGGCCTTAAAGTAACAATTTCAAGACACTTTGATGTCATGGTCTCATCTTCAAGATGGTTGGCTTCTATTACCTTGCTCTCTTGGTCCACTTAGCATGTTAGAACATTGGAGAGGAGGGGATGAGATTCAAAGAATCCCAATAGCTGATCTCCCATTCAATCATACATAAAAGATGCAAACAAGTCTCATAAATACATGCATAGTCATGTTGGCATGTGCAAACATTCAAGAGGTATTTTTATTATTTGAAAAAGTCATACATAGCATGCAAAGGCTTGCCAAGCAAGTGGATTGACCTCACCTAATTTTTTGTGGATGTTAGATTTGCCTCACCTATTCTTTAAGAGATTTTTAGACTCAATCATGCTCTTGGGAGTCAACCTCACTTTTGGGAGACTCTTTACTTTGTCTCAACCAATCTTAAGGGTTCTTGGCTCATCCTCACCATGGCTAAGGGTTTTTGGCCTCATTACACTCAAGCAAACCTAAGCACACATCATAAACATCATATGAAAGCATATTATAACATCATGGCACCATGGAATCAAGTCATGCTAAAATACTTTTCATGGCTTTAAAATACACATACATACATTCAAAGACAAGTAAAGCAAACAATTATGCATGAGAGAAGGAGGAGTGAGCCACCTTGGTTATAACCATACACTTTTTCTTTTGAATTTCCCTTCCTTGCTTTGGCCACACACATATAAAAGTGTGGGGATGATTTCTCTTGGCCTAAACACAATTATGGAAGCCAATTAGGTTCATGGAATTAATTCTAAGGCCACACAACTTGCTTAGACACTAGCTTGATCTATAAACCTTATTATGGTTCCATAAATGCACCTAAAAAAGAAACACCCCTCAAATAAATTCTAGGCTCCATTATTTCTTTTCAAATATGATTTTTGACTCTTTTTAAGTCTCTTGAAGCTATCACACAATCAAAATCAAGAGCCTAAATACATGTTACTTCTTTAGGTTATATTATGGAACATAAAGCACTAACTCATTTCCTATGGTTTCTAAATTTTTTCCAAGGCACCCTTATATTCATTCATCATATATGACTCAAGAATAGGCTTAAAAAAATTTAAAACTCTCCTTAGCTATGGTAACCCTTCTTGGTTGAGACAATAAAGCATAATGGGTTCCATGGAGTTTTCTTTATTTTCTCAAGGGAAGATGCACATGGGGGAACTTCTAGGGATCTTAGAAACTCATTTAAACTCTTATTTGAGCATAGGAATCATTGTACAAAATCATATTTTACAAGGTGCACTTGAAACCCTAGAATTCACATCTTGAAATTCTATGGTTTTTTGTTAATTTCCTTTACATATTCTTAATCTCCACACCCTTTTTCCTTAGAATCACCCTTGGTTCTACCTAAAAATCAAACCCTCCTAGGATTTCTTAAGTGGGGCAAAATGGTAGAAGAAGGGAAGGAAGAGATATCAACCATGGAAGAAGAAATTACCTTGTTTTCTTGCTTTTTCACACTTGAATCTTGCTTTCTCCAAGCTCCTCTCTTCAAATCCGAAATTTTCCTTTAATATCTCCCTTAAAACAGATTTGAAAACTTCATTTTAATTAAAGGAAATAAAGAAGAATGGAGGAGAGGAGGTTTGAAATGAAGAAAGGATGAAAAACCATAAAATTCCTTACCTTTTCCTTGCTTTTTCTCCTCCTTTCTTCTCCTCCATGGTGCACCTAAGAAGAGCTGGTGTTTTCTCTAGTTTTTAGGCAAAATAGGTCATGCAAATGAAGGGGAGAAGAAATAAGAAACTTAAAGAGTGTTCAAGAAGCTTCCACTTTTTTAAAAATTTCAATTTTGCCCTTTGTTTTTGACATTTTTGTTTCTAACTTGTTTTAGCTCCATTTTGAGAACCATCTTTTCCATTAAGAAATTTAGGTTCCCAATTTAGTAAAATACCTTTGGAATTACTCAAATCAGAGTTAAAACCTCCCCGAATGAATCTATCAAACTTTAGGTACACCGACATTGGAAAACGTCCATCTGAGAGGATTTAACTATCCCGGGGCTTCCTATGGTTTTTCAGGGCCTCTGAGAACCCCAGAGAACTCAAAACTTTCATTTAAAAAAATCCTTCTATATGAATTCTAAAATTTGCTCAAAATTATGAAAATGCCATTACATTTCGTAAGTTTTTCGTCAAATTTTATTTCTTTATTCTAGCTCTATTTTTCTTTCTATCTAAGCCTAGAATTCTCATTTTTATGAGTCTAAAATGCTTTTCAATTTTTTTGAGACCTTAACTACATCATTTCGAGGGACTTCCTTTTATATCTGGTGAAATTAGTTCGTTTACAGAGAAACTGTATGTTACGTTTCTCACGTTTTCTATCATTTTCGGAGAACCAAATGTTACTAAATGAATTGGTGTCATAGGTTCCATAATATGACCTAAGGAAGCAACATGTAGTTAGACTCTTTATTTTAATTGTGTGATAACTCCAAGAGGCTTAAAGGAGTCAAGAATCATAAATGAAAGGAAAGAATGGAGCCTAGAACTCATTTGATGGGTGTCACTTCATTAGGTATGTTTAGGAACCATAAATGAATCATAGAATAAAACTAGAGTTTCCAGTTGATGTGTGGCCTTAGAAATGATTCTAAGAACCTAATTACTTCCATATATTGTGTTTAGGCCAAGAAAAACCTATCCCACACCTTTTTGTGTGTGAGAACGAGGAAGGGAGAGTATTTTCAAGAGAAAAAGTGTGTGATTGCAATAAAGGTAGCTCACTCCTCCTTCTCTCATGCATGAATGTATGTTTAACTTGTCTTTGAATCTGTGTATGTGTATTTTAAGCAATGAAGAGTGTTCTAGCTTGTGCATATGTATTGTGATATCATGATGTTGCATTATGTCTTCAAATGATGCCTATTATGTGTGCTTTGTAACGCCCCAAAATTAATTAAGGTGTTAATCATGGATTAAGCATAATTAAGAATAATTATTAAGGAATAATTGGGCAAACTGTGTGAATGAAAATCTAGAGAGAAGTAAATTAATGATATGGGTTTGAGATTTAATTGGATTAAAAACTTCATCTAAGCCCAAATTAAATTAAGTAGGCCATGGTTAGGGACTATTGGAAGCTCAATAATTTTAGGTGCAGACCCAACCTTTTAATGTGGACTTGGCCTAAGAGAAAGCACCTAGGGAGGGCCTAATCAAATTTAATGAGATAGAGGCCCAAGACCCAACTTATCTAAGGTCTTATAATTAGGCCAACAACCCTCATGCAGACCCAAATCAAATGTCTTCTTAAAAATTAGCCTAACTCAATCAAAATTTTGTAGCCCAACAAATGAAATTTGGCCCAACAAGCATAAAATCTGAACTCAATTGGAGGTCGACCTTTGGGTCAGCCCTTAACCCATTTTAGACCTAACTTAAACCCAACTAAAACCCTAAACACATGCAGCCCCTTTCTACCATTCTGCTGAAACACAAAATACAAACACAAGAGGCATTTTCGCACCTTGAGAGGGAGGCTAGGGTTTTAAGCAAGAAATCCACCATTTCTCACTTCTAGGCTCAAAATCAGCCAAGGTAATAGTTACATAACTTAATCTCTTTCTTTTTCTCTTCATTTTGACTAGATTAGTTTTTCATTTAGAGCATTTTCACCACACCCAAAATATAAAATGTGGTTGTTTAGGATTTTCTTGGTGAAATTTCGTAGGTTGAGGCTGGGGTGGTTATTAGGTAAGTATAAACTCTTCATTTTGATGTATTTTCTATTGGTTTAAGACCCTCATAGTAGATTTATAGTATGGGCCTTAATTTTGTACGAATTTTCCTAAGGTTTGAAGTGATATTTTGATGTTTCTGGTCTAGGGAAGGCAAAACCCGAAATTAGAGGCTCTTGGTGATTGGGTAGGTGTCCCTTGAGTAACTATTGGTAATTTAATTCTTTAAGCATTGGGTTATTACCATAAATGATGAATGGGATAGTGATGGACTAATATAAAGTGATAATTTTCTGATATTGTAATTATAGGAGGATTTTGGTATTGCTGTTAGCTACCCAACTTGTCTACAAGTAAGGTAACCGGGGTTCATGCTAATTCCATACATATGTTTGTTTTAATTTTGTATTTGTTGCATGATTATGATTTTGATGCTAAATGAATTGGTTGGCTATCTATTATATGTGATTAGACCTTGTGAGTCTATGGTGGAGCTATGGTACGGCTGCCACCCGTACATGTACTTCGATCGGGCACCAGGTTGTGATCAGACCCCAAATACATTGAGCCCTGGTTGTGCTCATTAGAGAGTAGGTGCCGTGGATAAGCCTCTCCCAGTATTATTGGCCTTTAACATGTGGAATTGTGATTGCTAGTATGGGATAGTAATCATAAATAGCTTAATTATTTCATTTACTGATATAGTTGGTATATTCTTTTTATGCTTATATGAAATCATCCATATATGTTAATTAAACTAGAATATATGAATAGAATTTATCTTGGTTACTGAGATTTACATCTCACCCCGTTTTATGGGATTATATTTTCAGGTGAAGGCCCTTTGGGTAAGGATAAGGGGAAGCAAGTGGATAAAAATCCATGAGCTTTAGCCATGTAGAGGAGGTTACACTTGGGCTGATCTGAGTAGAATAGATGCAATTTTGTTATTCTTTTATATAGCATTATAATGTAATCATATTGCCAAGTGTAGGTGTTTGTATTTTGATTACTTAGGATGTATCTATTGAGGAGTTAGGCCTCATCTTAGCTTGGTATTGGATGTATGAACTTATGACATCTAATGTATGAACTTTGTTAAATTTATGATATGGTCTACTATTGGGAATGTAATTATGTGATACATTATATGTTGATTTAAACCAATGATGTATGGAATCTCTAATTGAATATGTATCGAATGATAATTATTGATAGTTCATGAATTCTTGCTATTATTACTCTATGAACTTGTTGATATAGGGTAGCTGGAGGAGTAGAAATTAACATTTAAATCTTGAACTAGTAATGATAGATAAGTTAGGTAAATTAGGAGAATGAAAACTATTAGAGCCCCACAAATTAAGGAGAGTACTCTTAGAGTGTCTCTAAGGGCAGAATTGGAGTGCATGGGACGAAATGTGAAAGATGTAGTTACAGGAGGTAGTTACGCTATGGCTAAGAAGGTCTCTTCACAGCCAAGAGTGTGACAAAGGCAAGGGGAGCCACAACTCAAAGCGAAAATGTTGCCCAGGGAGGGTGACAGAAAGCAAACTCGCTGCGGCACAACATGTCCCATCGCAGCTCAAGTCAAGGAAACTAGGTAGGGAGTGTCCAGTAGCTAGTCTCGCCATGATGCAAGTATATCCTGCCAAGGTGAGAAATGCAGGACTTCGAATAGTAGCTCTAGGAGGCATATCCTTGCAACGTCACATAGGCTTGTCGTAGTGAGGGTCTAACTCGCCATGGTGAGATTCGCGTGAGTTGCCCAATAAGATTCCCGAAAGTAACTTGGCCACAACGTGGAAGGTCGGAGCCATAGTGTAGAGTGAATAACTTAGTTTTTGAGCTCTAGTAACTAACTTAGCTGCAGCAAGAGAGTTTTAAGTTGCAGCAAAGGTTCCCAAATTCCTACCTTTAGCCTAGAAACCTCAATTTCTCTAATGGTAATGCTAGGGAATAATATAGGAACACTTGTAGGAGGCTTTTGTGCGTCGGAATTGATGGATGGATGAATCACAAACCCTCATGATAGTATAATTTCTCTTGTGCATTATCACATTTGTGGTTGTGTAGTTAATGACCTTAATATTATTAAGGTTCAAATTACCCTATATTTTCACGATGTATTTAATTGTAATGACTCTAAACCTTGATCATTAAGCACTAATGGCATGTTTAACAATAATTACCATGATTAGAAGTTAGGGTTGTTACATGCTTGGGCTTGCTTGAGTGTGGTGAAGTCAAGAAACCTTAACCATGGTCAGGATGAGCTAAGAACCCTTAAAGTTGGTTGAGACAAATTCAAGAGTCTCCCAAAAGTGAGGTTGACTCTCAAGAGTGTAGTTGAGTCAAAACCTCTTAAAGAAAATGGGTGAGACAAGTCTAAAATCCACAAGAGAATAGGTAAGGCTAATCCACTTACTTGGAAAGCCTATGTATGCTTTGTGTGACTTGTTCAAGTGCCAAGAATGCTTCTTGAATGATCATACACTTCATGATGCTCATGCATACATTTTAAGACTTATTTTGCATCCTTATATGTATGATTGAAGGGGAGATGAACTATTGGGATTCTTTGAATCTCATTCCCTCCTCTCCAATGTTCTAACATGCTAGGTGGACCAAGTGAGCAAGGTAATGGAAGCCATCAAGTTGGAAGATGAAAGTTTGACAACAAAATGCCTTGATTTTGTTTTTTTATGGTCATATGAGTGGCAAATATTGTAATCCTTTATTGTATATGTCCTATGGCCTTATGAACATATGTAATTATGCAAATGTATCATGTATAAATGACATTTAATGTTATATGTATGATATAGTACATTATGAACATTGAGGTGCAAGACTAGCCTTGTGTGTTCTTGTGTATGGCTTGGGGTGAGAGAGTGAGTTTCCAAATTGTGGGTTGATGCACCCATGAGACAAATTTATAAGGTCATTTTGGTGCATTTCCAAGTGCTCAAGTGGTCATGGTTGCCTTGGAACTCAAAATGGACCATTTGGACCCCTTTGGTGACGCAAAGTGAACCATTTTGCAACCCAACATCAAGATCTAATCAAATGAACGAATTTGCCCATAAAATTTGGCACACATATAGAAATCATCCAGAAATTTTTGAGAAGCTAAAGACCAGATTATTTGGAGCTCTATGGAATTAATTATGAATTTTCAAATTTGGCATTTTTCTGTTGAACTGATGCAAACACTATTCATTTGGTCAGAAACTTGGGCTATGTCATTTGTGGGTCAAATGGTGTCCAATGCTCATGAAAATTTACAGGCACAAACTAGAAATGATAGTATTTCTATGGCCATTGAGATCACCCCAATTGGACCTCTGAGCAAGGAAATATGAATTTTTGAAGTTCGAGGTCAGTACCAAGGATGACAGTCGACCTCTGGTACTATTCCATCGATTTCCTATAGCTAGCAGCCCTTATTGAGGTCTAGATATATTTTTGGCATAGACATCTGTAGCTTTCCAAAATGGTAAAGAATGTATGATTTAGAATTTTTTAGAATTAGTTATGATTTTTCAAATTTCATGACAACAAACTAAAATTTTTGGCCGAGGCTGCACTCTTGAATTTCATGTACTCCATCCACTTGCACAAGTTCTCGGCCAATTCCTTGGATGGTTTTGAGTCATATTAGTGTAATTAAATATGATAATAAGTTGAATGAGTTCATATGATCCACGGGACACCGAATGAAAAATTCATCTCCTACGTGGTGCAAATTTATTCATTATTTTTATTGCTCTTTCCTTGGAAACTTGTGTAATTCTTGGAAATGAGCTTAGACAAGGAATGAGATGAGCTATATAATTATGGTATTACAAAATAGCTCTTCTCCCTTTCAATTACATGTAAAGGATGCAAATCCATGTCTAAAAATGCATGCATAAACATTATGGAACAAGTGATCATTCAAGAAGCAATTTCTAGTATTCAAGAAGTCATATAACACATCCATAGGCTTGCCAAGTAAGTGGCTTAGCTTCAACTATTCTCTTCTAGGATTTTGGACTTGCCTCACCCTTTTTCTTAAAGGTTTTGAACTAAGCCTTACTCTTGGGAGACTCTAAACTTTTTCTCAACCATTCTTGAGGGTTCTTAGCTCATCCTCATCATGGTTAGAGGGTTCTTGGCTTCACCACACTCAAGCAAACCAAAGCAAGTTCACAAATCATCATTTGAAGACATAATGCAATCTCATGGTACCATGGCTTCTAGATACATGCTAAAATACTTTCTCATAGTTTAAAACATACATTCACATATTCAAAGATAAGATAACATCTACTTACGTATGAGAGAAAGAAGAGAGAGTTACCTTTGTTACAAATGCAAAATTTTCCTTTTGCAAATGAACTCCCTTCCTCGGCCACACACTCACAAAGATGTGAGGCTTGTTTTCTTTGGCCTAAATACTTAAAATAGAAAACAATTATGCTTTTGGAACCATTCTTAAAGCTATTTATTTATTTGGAACATTAGATTTTTCGTATGGTTCATTTAGGGTTCCAAAATGTGCCTAATGAAGCAACATCCAAAATTTAAATTCTTGGTTCCATTCTTTCCTTCCATCTATGGTTCTTAACTCCATTTAGATCTCTTAGAGCCATTACAAAATCAAGACAAGGAACCTAACTAGGTGTTACTTCCTTAAGCCATAATATGGAACCTACATTACCAATTCATTCCCTAAGCCTCCTAATTTTTTTTAAAAGGCTTCCCCTCATCTTCACACGTCATATATGACTAAAAAATAAGCTTGGAAAAATTTAAAACTACCCCTCAATGCCTTGAACCCTTTAGGTCGAGACATGCTTCCTTCTTTACACCCTTAGAGTTTGATTTGTTTTCTTGATGGAAGATATATGTGAGGAGCTTTCTAGGAATCTTAGGAGTTCATTCAAACACTCATTTAGGCCTAGGAATCCTTGAATCAAATCAGAATTTTAAAGGGACGCTTGAAACCCTAACTTTTCTTTCTTGAAATCCAATGGTTATTTTGTTATTTCCTTTGCATATTCTTGTTCTACTCCCTCATTTTCCTAAGATTCATCCTTGGTTTAGCTAGAAACTCAACCCCTTAGGGCTGGTCTTACCTAGGTCGAACAACACATAAGAAAAGGAAGAAGGAGAATCAAGCATGAAGATGATAAAATACCCTTAGTTTTCTTAGTTCTATTTGCTTATTTTTCACCTTACTTGGCTTCCTCTCCTTGAATTCAAAATTTTCCCTTTGTTCTTCCCTCAAAATAGATTCAAGAACTTCATCAAGCCTATAAAAATAAAGAGAAGAAGAAGGAAGAGTAACTTGCAAAAGAGAAAGCTTGAATTTCTATGAATTTTCCTACCTTTTCCTTGCTTCTTCTCTCTTCAAAATCTCCTTTCCTTGTCTACCTAAGAGCTAGCTTCTTTATCTAGTTTAAGGGTAGAAACAAGTTAGTCTAGAAAAGGGAAGAAGAGGCATGAGATATAAAGAGCATTCAAGAGACTTCCATTTCCTAAAAATTCTAATTTTGCCTTTTCGCCTTGGCATTTTCATTTTAGCTTCATTTTATCTCTTTTTTGAGAATTGTCTTCTCCATCAAAAAATTTAGGTCCTCAATCTTATAACATGCCTTTGAAATTACTCAAATTGGAGCTAAAACCTTCCTAAACAAAAGGGTCAAAGTTCGGGTCAATCGACGTTAGAAAATGTACACTGGAGGGGTTTTAACTGTTCTAGGGCTTCCTAAGGTTTTCAAGGCTTCTAAGAACCCCAAAGAACTCTAATTTTCCATTTAAATAGCCCTTCTATGAGAATTTTAAAATTTTCTAGAAATTACGAAAATGCCATTATGTTTCGTAACCATTTCGTTAAATTTCGTTTAACCATTTTAGCCTCCGTTTCAGGGTACCTTTGGGCTCCTAAATTTCTCATTTAATGTCTAGATTATTATTCTAAATTTTTCAAACCTTAACCAATTTATTTTAGAGAACCTGCTTTGAAAATGTATTCATTTTTGTCATTTTAACAAAAATCGGGCATTACAAGGTGAGCCAAGTGGACAAAGAAATGAAAGCCAACAACCATGAGAAGCCAGACTTTAACAAATGGATAGAGAAATGAGCTTTGTAATTGCATATTGATGTCCAAGTATATATCTATGAGATGTATATTTGATGTAAACCCTTGAATATGTTATAATGTATGTATAAATGGTGTATGTATCAATGTAGAAGCAAGATGAATGAGAATGTGAGTTTTTGCCACCTAATTGCCCTTAAGTGATATGATGTACTTGTGTATGTATGTAAGTGGCAAGGTGAGATTGAGCTCTATGATGATTTGGATTAGTTGGCATGATTTTATATATCGTACTATGCTTTTAGATTTGTCCAAGTGGTTGTGGAAATTCAAGAAGAGCTTTTGGTGCCTTAAAATCCCATTTGATACTTCAAATTTGACCATTTTGTATGATGAACCAAAGTCTAAACAAATGAGTGATTTTTTCCATGAAATTTGGCCAACAAGTAGGTATCATCTAGATCTTTCCATAGAATAAAAGAGCACTCAATTTGGACCTTTAGAGAATTTATTATGATTTTCAAAGTTAGCCAAATTATGCAGAAATGGTATGGTTATTATTTATTTGGTCAATTTGCTTCTCTATGTCACACATAGGATAAATGAAGTCTAATGCTCATGAAATTTTACAAAAATAAACTAGACATCATAAGCTTTCCATAGCCACTAAGATCACCTTATTTGGAGCTCTGTAGAGGGAGAAATGAATTTTTGAAGTTGCGTGATAGTACTAGTAATACAGCCTAACCTGAGTTACTGTTCCATCAATTTTTGTGAGTTATAGCCATGGCATCAGTCTAGAATTATTTTTGGTCAATAGTAGACATCCATAACTTTTCTGGAATGGTATGGTTTACCTAATTTTTATTTTTCTAGAATTAGTTAGGAATTGTCAAAGTTTGTATCAAAAAGTTGGAATTTGAACCCAGGAGCAAACCATTGATTTTGTGAGATGTAACTTAAAACCTAAGGTTCTTGAGATATTTGGTAATGGTTATGACTTGTATGGATGTGTTATGAATAGAAAATGATATTGATGAGTTCACATGATCTATGGGGAATAAATTAAAGAAATGAGATCTTATGTAACGTAAATAAATACCATTAAATTTATTGCCTTTTTCATGTAAAGTGTATGGGTTCTTGCATTTGTGCTCCAATCCATATGAAATGTATTAAGATGGACAATGAGACCATGGTATAATAGCTAAAAGGTTAAGGTATTACATTCTACACACACAAACAGCACACACTTAACCGTAGCAACACATTACACATAACAACTTCAAATAGCACCAGCACAAGGCACGGGATCACTCTCACGTTACACACCCACACAAGTTCCTTCATGTCACACACAAGGATGAGTCACTCATGGTCTTCACTTCATACCCTCATGCAAACGCACAATAGTCACAAGTTATCAAGTTAATACACAGGTCCAGCTCTCTCATTCAAACAAGGAAGCTGCACGGGTGAAGGCACATGAAATAAACACTCACGAGCTGGAGATTGAGGAAGCAATGCACATAACAGCTGATGTGAACAAATGAGGGAGGCTCGGGTTTAAGGAAAAAAATAGGAAGTTGACATGGGAGAATTAAGTGGAAGATGGAGCTTGTAAAGAGCAAAAAAAAAAGAAAAGAAAAGGAGAACACGTGATCAATGAATAAAGAGACACGGCTAAAGCACATGGGAAGGGAATAATAATAAGCTCGGGTAGTAGGCAAAGAGGACGTTGGATATCATCCACCATCCATTACATTCACAATCCATTTCTCCATCCATCGAACCCGTGACCCATCCATCTCATTTCCCCTCCATTATTCTTCACTCCATGGAAGCTTAATTGAAATTATGGCTAGCTAGGATGGAACCTTGGATTGAAGCTTGAATCCATGGAGATTGTCAAGGGATTTTGGCTAAGATTCCTATTTTATTTTTTCTCTCTTTCTACATCAATTATTGTTCTTGTACTTGCTTGATTAAACTTGTAATTAACTAAAATTGGTGTGGTTTGTCAATTAGGAGAGTAATTGATATTAATAAATTGAATTAAGTGTTGAGTTTTTCATTTACCTCCAATCTTTCATGTATGCAGTCAAGGTGTTTGATGAAATGCATGTGAGGAACTATAAGCTTGAATGTCTAATTTGAGGACTCCTTAGAGTTTAATTAATTAATTGAACAACCTAAGGTAATGATTCAGAGGCTAATTAATTGATTAGTCACTCAAATTAAGTGTTCATTGATTCTAAAGAGAAAAATTAATGACTCAATGTAAAGTTGAGGTTTTAATTCAACATCAAGTTATTAATGTCTTGAATCTTGCGTGGTTACTGATAAACACATTTTTTATATATTTTATTCTCCTTAATTTGGGCATTTTAATAATGAATCGTGGCTTTGGGAATTTAATTAGATAATATTTGATTTTATTAGCACTTTCTGCACTCTAGAAATTAGTTTGCAATATTATTGGATTTTAATGTACAAATTCCTTTTAAAATAAGTTTATAAATTTTCTTACTCAATACTTCTATTATTTGTACAGAATTTTTAATGAAAAATTAAAAAGAAATGGATATATGAAGGGAATGGCACAAGGAGTATGCATGGATTTAAAAAGGCAATAGCTTAAACAAGAAAGGAAAACACATGGGGCTAGAAGAAGCTGGAGCAACGAGTTTGTGAAGGATTTGAAAGCTTCAACTTCATTCCATACAAGGCACTCACATCCACGTTGGCTCATAGCTTGTGCATCCATGAAACCAGCTCACTTCACTCATTGCACTTCACTTCTAGCAGCTCCAACACACATAAGCATCATCCATTCATACATGCATGCATGGCCCACATTGCAGCACCTTCACACAAGAAGCATGCATCATCACACTCTTACACTTTCACTCACAAATCACTCGAGCACACCACCACTCACGGGTTCACACTCAAGGAAGAAGCCTCATGTCATTCATGTGGCACAAACATATAAGGCAGAAGTTACACGTGCAGAGGAGAAGAGCAAAATGTGGATAATGTGAAGAAGCTGAGAATCAGAGGAGCTCACGTGGGAAGCCAAGACAGCTGTAGAAATAGTGGAAGCAATATGAATGAATGAAGCAAAAGAGCACACGAGGAAGCATCAACTGAAGCATGTGAATACTAAAGGAGAGGAAGCCTAGGAAAACATTTAAAGGGAAGGAAGAATGAAAAGAGGCTCAAGTTGATGGTTCCACAGGTCTGGAGGGTTGAACTATCTATGGGGTAACTCACGTGGAGGAATCAAGTGGAGAACATGCAGAAGCTACGTGGAAAAGCTACTAAATAGAGAAGAACCTATGGGAAGAAGCTGCACAAAAAGAATCACAAGAGTAATGAACCACGTGGAAAGGCGTATGAAGCCATGAGTTTTGGAAGCTGAATTAAGAGGAAAGAAAACATGTATATAACATGAAGAGAATCACATGAACAGTGCAAGGAGTAACTACAGGTTATGAGATGCCAAGTCAGCTCACGTGAGGAATAAATGAAGCTAAAGAAAAAAAACTCACAAGCAGAATGAAAGGAGAGAGCATGTGAATGAGCAAAAATGGAGCATGTGAGGGAGATAAAAAACACACTCGGGCAGAACATTACAGGGGGGCTGGACACATGTCATTCATCTCTTCCACCACTCCATTCCATCTACGCCATAGCATTCTTCAACCCATTTCCTTCATTTTTCTTCCACTTCCATCAGAGCTTAATTAAAGATTTTGGCTAGCTAAGAGGAAGAACCTTAGAGAAGCTTGAATCTATGGAGTTAATCAAGCGATTTTTGGGCTAAGAATTTCCTATTTTGTTTCCTTTCTCTCTACATTAATTTTGTTATTTTATTTGCTTGGTTAAGCATGTAATTGACTGAAATTGGTGTAGTTTATAAGTAGTGTCTAGTTAGACACTAATTAGGAGAGCAATTGATGTTTAATTGGTTAATTTTAATATTAGATTTTCATTTTCCTACCATTTTTCATGTGTGCAATCACGGTGCTAGATGAAATGCATGTGAGAATTAGTGTGCTTAATTGTCTAATTTGAGGATTCCTTAGAATTTAATTAGTTAATTGAATCTCCTAGGGTATTAATTTAAAGGCTAATTGATCAATTAATCATTCAATTCAAGTATTCATTGATCCTAATGACAAGAGTTAGTGATTTTGATGCGGGATTGAGGTTTCAATTCAATATTAAATTATTAATCTCTTAATTCTTGCATGGTAACTCAAGATACATTTTCCATGAATAAAATTAAGAACTCTTAGACCATAATCATTGACAATTGGATTAGGATAAGGATAGTGGACACTAAGGGATGAATTTGAAATTAGTCACATATCTATCATTCACTTATTAATTCATATGATTAGATAATAATTAGGCATTTTAATTCAATTTTATTTTTGTTAGTTTAGTTAAATCAAACCCCCCTTAATTAGGTTAGTCTTAGGATTCATTACACTTGGAAAATCCAATTAAACATTGAATTCTAATTCCAAGGGAGATGACCTAGGTAGTGCCAATAACTATAAAATTTAATCCAACCTAGTTTTATTTTGGAGGTTGCACGACACGACCTTTTAAAATTTGGCATCGTTGAGAGGGAATTGGATTCTCAATTATTTGAAAAAGTTTTTTAAGTATTTTAACTCTGTTTTTGTTCTATTTTGGTTTGATTTTTCCCCTATTTTGAACTTGGATTTTGGTAATTTCGGTGTTGCGTGATAATTATCCTGCTTGCTGGAATTTTTGTTTAATGTGCCCAAAAAATTCTCAAACTTTGTTTTCTAAGTTTTTTGGGTGTTTTAAGCAAAAAGTAATAGCAAAACTATTAAGGGCGCCATTTTTTTGCCAAATTCCATCATTTAGGGTACTTTTTTTAATTTTTTAGTATTTTCTCAAATTTTTTAGGAATTTTTCAATTTTTTTAGATTTAATTTCTTTATTTTTTGTGAGTTTATTTTATGTGATTAACCTCTGTTTTGGAGTATTTTCTATTGTTAGGAAGTTCTTAGCTTCATTTAAATTTTATTTTCTTGATTTAGAATTAATATTAGTTCTAATTTGTTACTAAATTTTTTTTGTGCTGAAAGTGATTAAACTTCTCATTTTATTTGCTTTAAATGGATCCTTATTATTCTGATCAAGGTGTCTATGATTCTTGTGCAAATGATAGGATTACTTGGAAGTTGGATGAAGCCATTTCAATGCTTCATGGCATTCTTGAATGATAAAGACAAGCACAACAAAGCCAACAATACTAACAATTCCAACCACCATGCTACCAATCATACTATTATCCATATGAAGTTCACCCCGATTACCACCATCATTATGAGCCATACCACAACTTCCATGTGCAAGAGCTAGAGTATCATGATTACAACTATCATGAGGAATACATGCAACATGTAACACCATAATTTCTTAACTTATTTCATGCTATCTTTAGGCCTCATATCAAGAAATTCACAAAGAGGGAAGGAAAAATAACATTAAATAATGTATTTCTTAGCATTACATCACGTATAAAATTTTTCTTCGGAGTCCTGTGGGCCATATGGACTCATGTATTATATTCTCATATTTAATTATATAATTACAACTCAATTGCATCATCAAAGGTGGCCTATAGCTCATGGAAAGCAAAGGGAAGCATAAAATACATATATGCATTTTTGGCCAGAATTTTCCCTATTTTGTCACAAACTTTGAAAAATCATAACTAATTCTAAAAAAATTAAAATCATGCATTCTTAGGCATTATAGAAATCTACACATGTCCAATTTATGTAAAAATATGTCCAGGCCATGAAACACCACACAGAAGGTGTTTGGCATTCAAAAAGATCCAGAGGTTAGGCTGTCCACTAGTGCTGTCATAGAATTCTATAGCAAACTTCAAAATTGTCCAATTAATTCCACAAAAATCCAATCCATAAAAATGATACCAATCTGAAAATTTATGAATGTTAGCTAGAGGAAAAAAATAACTCCAGATCATTTTAGGAATGCCCAGAGCTCAAAACCTAATCAAACAATACCTAAGGTCAGTTAAAGTGCCTGGTACTGGATAGATTCTTTGAAAATTCATATCTCCCTCTATAGACATCCAAATGAGGTGATTATAGTTGGCACAATTCATGGGAATGTATAAAATTTTGTGGCAATTGGACATTATTTGAGCCCTGTGTGATAGAAATCATTTTTGGACCAAGTGAATGTGCATCAGACCAAAACCAGAATTTTTGTCAACTTTAAAAATTCATCAAATATTCTCTAGACCTCCAAAAATTCTGTTCTTTAGCTTCCCAAAAATCTCTCAACAAGATCTATTTTCATCCCAAATCTCAAATTAAGGAGATCTCATTTGGACAAAAAGTGATATAGGGTTCCATTATGGTCTATTTGGGCTCCATATAAGGTATCAAAAGGTCCAAATGGCTTTCCTTGGTGTTTGGCACCTCTTGGGCAAGTCTAAAAGTATTCTTATGACTTGTATAAATTTCCTAAATGGTCCCAAACCCCATGCATCTCAATTTGGCCATTTCACTTCCACTTATACACTAATGCTTCAAACTTTTAGGAAGCAAAATTTGCCATTACATACTTAATGTACATTCTAAGGGTCACATAACATAATCTCTCATTTATACATGATATATTATCATAATTATACATGATCATAAAGCCATTTGTCATATACAACCATAGATTACATATTTACCACTTTGATGGCCTTAAAGAAGCCAATTCTATACATTTCAATATCATACTCTCATCTCTCAAGTGATTGGCTCCCATCTCTTTGCTATCTTGATCCACCTAGCATGTTAGAACATTAGAGAGGAGAGGATGAGATTCAAAGAATCCTAATAGCTCATCTCCCATTCAATCATACATAAAGCATGCAAAATAAGTTTTACAAATGCATACATGGGCATAACATGTGCAAGTATTCAAGAAGCATTTTCAACATTTGAACAAGTTATACATAACATACAAAGGTTTGCCAAGCAAGTGGTTAGGCCTCACCCAATTACTTGTGGATGTTGGACTTGCCTCACCCATTTTTTAAGAGGTTCTTGGACTCAACCATGCTCTTGGGAGTCAACCTCACTTTTGGGAGACTCTTTACTTTATCTCAACCAATCTTAAGAGTTCTTGGCTCATCCTCACCATGGCTAACAGTTCTTAGCCTCACCACACTCAAGCAAACCAAAGCAAGTATCATAAACATCATTTGGAAAACATAATGCATCATCATGGTACCATGGAGTAAGAGCTCATGCTAGAACATTTTTCATGGCTTGAAATATACATACACACATTCAAAGACAAGTAAAGCAAACAATCATGCATGAGAGAAGGTGGAGAGAGCTACCTTGGAAGCAAACACACACTTTTTCTCTTGAATCAATGCTCCCTCCTTCGGCCACACACACACAAAGGTGTGGGGATAATTTCTTTTGGCCTAAACACAATTTATGGGAGTCAATTAAGTTTATGAAATTAATTCTAAGGCTACACAACTTGCTTAGACACTAGCTTGATCTATAAACCTCATTATGGTTCTATAAATGCACCTAATGAAGCAACATCCCTCAATTAAATACTAGGCTCCATTCTTTCCTTTCAAATATGATTCTTGACTCCTTTTAAGCCTCTTGGAGTCATCACACAATTAAAATAAAAAGCTTAACTACATGTTACTTCTTTAGATCATATTATGGAACATAAAGCACCAACTCACTTTCTATGGTTTTTAAATTTTTTCCAAGGCCACCCTTCATCTTCATTCATCATATATGACTCAAAAATGGGTTTAGAAAAATTTAAAACTCTACCTAGCTACCCTAACCTCTCTTGGCTGAAACTAGGTAGCTTATTGGCCTTCATGGACTTTGCTTTGTTTTCTTGATGAAGGGAGCACATGGGGAGACTTCTAGGGATCTTAGGAACTCATTTAAACTCTCATTTAAGCATAGGAATTAAGAGATCAAACAGATTTTGGAAGGAACACTTGAAACCCTAGACTTTGCATCTTGAATTTTCATGGTTATTTGTTAATTCTCTTTGCATATTCTTAATCTCTACATCTTGTTTCATAAGAATCACCCTTGGCTCTGCCTAAAAATCAAACCCTCCTAGGTTTTCTTGAGTGGGGAAAAATGGTGGAGGAAAAGGAGCAAGGGTAGCAACCATGGAAGAAGAAATTACCTTGTTTTCTTGCTTTTTCTCACTTGAATCTTGTCTTCTTTGAGCTCCTCTTTTCAAATCCAATTTTTCCCTTAATTTCTCCCTTAAAAAAGATTGATAAACTTCATTATAATCAAAGGGAACAAGGGAGAATGGAGAAGAAGAGGTTTGGGAGGAAGAAAACATGAAAAACTACTAAATTTCCTTACCTTTTAGCTTGCATTTCTCCTCCTTTTCTTCCTCCTCTTGTGGGCCTCATCCCTTAGGGTTTTCTCTGGTTTTTGGGTAGATATTGGTAGACTAAAATGAAAGGGGAGAAAGGGCGCATCATATATATAGGTGGGAGGAAGAAAGACTATTCAAAAATCTCCACTTTGCCCTTCGTTTTTGGCATTTTTGTTTCTAATTCGTTTTAGCTCCTTTTTTAGAACCATATTTTCTATTATGAAATTTAGATTCCCAATTTAGTAAAATCCCTTTGGAATCACTCAAATCGAAGCTAAAACCTTCTTAAACGAATCAGTCAAAGTTCGGGTCAACTGACGTTGGAAAATGTCCACTGGAGGGGTTTTAACTATCCCAAGGCTTTCCATGGTTTTCAAGGCTTCTGAGAACCCTGGAGAACTCAAAAACTTCATTTAAAAAGTCCTCCTATGTGAATTCCAAAATTTACTCAAAATTACGAAAATGCCATTATGTTTCGTAAGTTTTTCATCAAATTTTGTTTCTTCATTCTAGCTCCATTTTTCTTTCCGTCTAAGTTTGGGATTCTTATTTTTAGGAGTCTAGAATGCTTCTCAAATTTTTCAGGACTTTAACTACATCATTTCAAGGGACTTCCTTTTATATCCGATGAGTTTCGTTCATTTACGGAGAAATCATACATTATATTTCTCACATTTTCAAAGAATCGGATGTTACACAACAGGAGCCCCAGAGGGAACCAAGTTAGGGAGAGAGGATGATGCAACAAATGGACACTTATAATCTTCAACTCCAACAGGAAAATGAACGATTGCATCTTCAAAATCAATAGATGATTGACAACCTCATCAAGGATTTGGGAGTTCAAATGAATCAACCGACTTCAAGTGCTACGGAATTGAATGAAGGGAAAATTGAAGGGAATGCATAGAGGAGGAAGAATCTTATTCATTGGGTAATATCCTTCCATCTTCTAACATTTTGCAATTTGTTGGAACTGAATCTAGTTTACATGATAGTACTGTAATGACTAATGCACATGATGTTGTTGATTCTGAATTTCTTGATAATGATGAAGTAGATGAGGGAATTATTGTTGAATCACTTGATATAGTCGATTGTGGTAATTCATTGAGCAAAATTGATACCTTTGTTGATGTTAATGAATCCTTGTGTACTGATGCACTTAGTATTTCTACTCCTAGCTATGACCAAAGTGATGAATTCATTTTTGAACTTGTTAATGATGATTCTATTGAGTTTAGGGTAGTAGATAAGTGTGGGGGTGACCTAGAATGTGATAATCATTCTGTTTCTAGTGTGAGATTGGTTGATAAGTCTATCGATGATGCATCTTCTGAGTTTAAGGATGGTATACTATCAAGACCATGTGACATAATTGATTTGAATGATTCTCTTGATTGCATATGTTTTTGAACCACTATATGTGATAGATGCTCCCAGATTGATTCTTTCATTGAGACTAGTGAGTTCCTCAGATATACTGATCAACATGATTCCTCACTGGTATGTGGTGATAAGACTAATGAAATAGTAACTATAGCATGTGATAATGACATGGATGATACAATTGTTGAGCAGCTTGTTGTTGATGAATCAGACTCTACTTTGAAATGCTTATGTGATAATATGCATATGTGTCTTGTATGTGTTAAGATTGATGAGTTTCTGAGGTCTGATAAGTCTGTTAATTCCATGAATTTGTTTGTTTGCATTGAAACTATTGATAAGACTAATTCTACTAATCACACTAGTATTGATGAGAGCATGCATAGAGATAGTGTTGATATTAAAATTCCTGTTGATCCTTATGATGTTGTTGATACTAGTGAGAGACTTAACCTTGTTATTGATCATTGTTTAGAATCTTGTAAGCCTACTGATGTCTCTTTGGTCAGGGAAGATAATGTTTCGCTTGTTAAGAGTCTTGAACAAGTTAATATAGTTGGTGAAGTAGTTTCTAACAATCAACGGACGCTCCCTGCTGCGATGAAGCAACTGCCAGATGCCTTGAAGGATTTTCACTCGAAAGATTGTGAGAAGTTACAATTTAATCTTTCTGTCGATGCAATTAATCTTATTGAGGGAGTCCAATAGATTTCATTAGTTTAGATAGATATCTAGAGAGTTTTGGTTTCAAATTCTCTTTCTTTAGTTTTGAATGTCCAAAATCTGATTTTTCTTCTTTTCTTGCTTCTAAAATTGATGACTATCACTTTCCAAGACTATTGATGGTTGAGGAATTCCATGAATCAACACTGCATGATCAATCAAAATGTTTAAAGTAGTGAGACTTAAATTTGTTGAACTAAAGAGGAATAAAGCTATTTTAATCTTGGTTTTTGATACATATGATTAGCTAGTCTTTTATAGAATTCTTTTTAGTTTAATATGTAGTTTTCTTTGTCTTTTCGACATTACGATTTGTTTTATTTATGTTTTGTAAGCAATAAATTGCTAACTAGCAATATGGGAATCTGAGCCACCCTTGGAATCTCTATTGTCACCTTCATCTGGTTGTATACTTTCCTTCCATTCTTTTTTATATTGTGTTGTTTATTTATTGACTGGATTGTGTATTGGCATTGAGGATAATGCAACATTTAAGTGTGGGGGGGAGAGTCATTTCATCTCCATTTCATCTTCTCTTTGCTTCCTTTGTTAAAAAAAAAAAAACTGAAAAGTTTTGAAATGTTTTAGAAAAATCTTGAGAAATAGAGTGATTTAAAAAAAAATTTGTGAAAGTTGCAAGTTGAGATTATCATAGCTTGGATTCATTTAGACATGATAAGCAATGGATCTTGTGTCTTTATTCAAGTGAAGTGGCAATGAATTTGATTTCAATGAATTATTTGATAGCCATTAGCGGTTGAG